>VOQZ01000236.1:0-29689 GCA_008079305.1 Phytophthora palmivora | reverse complement strand
TTGTGCGTCGCTAAAATAACCGTCTTGTACCGAAGCAGCTCTAAGAAACATTTCCGAAACACATCGCTTTGGACAATAGCGTCCGCACTGGCCAACGGACGGTCAAGCAGGTATACATCTGCATCGAGTACAATGTTCGAGCAAGGGCTATACGAGATTTCTGCCCACCAGATAGATTAATACCTTTGGGCCCAATCATCGTGTTATCGCCATCTGGGAGGCTTTCCAGGTCTTCCAGCAAACAGCATACATCCAACACACGATAATATTTGGCTTCCTCGTACGGATAGCCAAAAAGTACATTGTCTCTAATGCTGAGTGTTTGTAGCCACGGCTGCTCCGAACAATATGCAACCTTGTAAATTGATGACAAATATACACTGCCCCTCACGCATAATACATCACCTAGGAATCCAGTCAGCAGTGTCGACTTCCCCGCTCCTGCCTTACCATGAATCACAACAAGTTCCCCTGCATTCACACACGCAAATTGACGTTAACTAGAACTGTGGATGGGAAACGGTGCCCCACCACAAGATCTACGTTGTCCATAGCGGCCACTACATCATCAGAATATGTTTTCGGATCAGCTTCCAGGACGGTTCCATCAGCAATACCGTTGACAAATTTATCACAATACCGAAGATAATGATCAATTTTTCGCAGTCCAACTCGTCCGTCGACCAGTACTCGGATTCCCATAATCAATCCGTGTAACTCCATTTGAACTTGATCGATCAAAATCAGCGCTGTGAACACTGTCGCGGGCGAGAAGAAACCCGCACGCCCGGCTAAAGACGTGAAAATAGCCACAGATGCAAATGCAGGTGCTTCCCACACACAACAATAGCGAACAATGCGGAAGGAGGCTTCCCACCACCTTCTCTTTTCTTCTTTTCTCCTGGCCGACATGATCTTGGACAAAATCTTGTCTTCCCACGCGTACAATTTAATGGACTGAATCCCTTTGAAACACTCGTTCACGGCTGCTAATGTCTTCGCTCGTTTTTTAGTATACCACTGCAGAATCCTGGCTGAGAGTGCCGTGAGCACTGATAGGCCGCCAATGATGACAGCCAGAGACGACAGAATTACCGTCGCACTTGTCTGCAGCGTGTGATGCAGTATCAAAAGCAGCACCGAGAGCTGCAGTGTGGACGTCCACATGTCGTGGAGCCGGATGAGCAGCCAGCTGACCTGTACGAGGTTGGACGAGTAGAGTGTGGCGATGTCGGCGATGCTGGTGCTGGTGCCGTGTCGACCTTTAACTGGTCTCTCCACAGACTTGGCGAAGACCAAGAGGCGGATGGAGGCCACTACGCGTAACTGCGCTTTGAACATCCGGAAGCGCGCGTGACGGTCGAAGAGCACAGTCAACATGACGGCCCCGTGGATGCCTACGAGCAGCAATAGCAGCTCCAGCATGGACTGGTGCTTGTGCTGCGGGTCCATGGAGGCCGTCAGCAGCTTGAAGAGCAGCACAGGGACGCAGCACGCACTCAGGGCTGAACACAGCCCCAAGCCACCGCTGCACACAATGGCACGCCACTCGGTGCGCCAAATGGCGGCCAGCAGACCACCGGACGCGCTGTATGCGGCGCGGAAGCGTCTCTCGGCATGCTCCGCCGTGTTCTCGGGGTCGAGTGTCCATAGATCTTGTAGTCGCAGGCGACGCGCGCCTCCGAGCGCCACGAGTGGCTCCACGAACAGGAAGCCGAGGCGCGAGAGCCATGAAGCTGAGGCTTCGTCTACCAGACACGACTGGCGATCTATCGACGGAATGGGAGGCGAAGCGGAGGTGAAAGAGGCATGGCCAGATGCAGCAGATGATGGAAGTGACGACGAGCGACGTCGCACTTGAGAGCGAGCGTTTCCAACTACGCTGGAGCCACTACTGAAGGTGCCGTAACTGTCCATGCCAGCATCGTATGTCATAGCACAAATTAGACAGCACTTTGTAATTCGTGCGTGGAATTAATTCGTACTTTGTAAAATTCAAACGGTATGGCCACATTGAAATGAATATGCGGTAGACTTTGATCTACTGTGCAAAATGTAGTACTTCGGTAAGATGGTCAATGTTTGGGGCGTCTCGCTTCCTGCATCATGGTTGGGGCCCCAGCTGACACGACCCCGAGCCACGAGCGATATTCTCACATGGCATCAGAATCCACCAGAGCTGGTGGTCTTTGGTAGTGGACACGCACGTGAGCGAACCGCATCATGTCCAGGCGATACGAAGGTACCACCTGTTCGACCATGGCTCGTGAATCAGCTCACGGCCGCTTGCTCCGTTCAACAGAACGGTTTGGCTGTAAATGGTCTATTTTCTGAAGAGCACACTGCAAGCAAAGGGTTCTCGAAATATTTGACATCTCGGTGTGATAGGTGAGATGGGTTCCGGGATGAGTTATAAGCACATTATTGTCATGGTCGTGTAAGCGGGTGTTCAAACGAAAGTGAAGTTTGCAGGTTGAAAGAACCTATTGCCTGGAATTTGCTGCCATACGATGCCATTGGACTCTGCGATCGTTCTAATATGGATACCGGTAATGCTGTTAAATGCAGTTGTTCGCGTTTTCTTGCTTTTCCGATGCCCTATGAAAGTCCCTATGGAATCAAAGTAAAAACAAACCAGATAGCCTTCAGAGTGTGGGGAAGTAGTCCAGATGGCAATGAATATTGAGTCGTAGCCTGCATTGCGACTTCAGCCAATCAAGAGTAGTCTTTAGGCGTAATCTGCCTTGGCTTCACGGACCAGGGGTATCCATTATGCTTTGCTGCTCGTCGTCATCCTCCTGTGTTCCATGAGTTCACCTACGCAGTCTTCACTCTCGAATTTTTGTCGTTCAACTCAGCCACCAGCGGTGCCAACAATCATGCCTCCGCTTTCCACCGACCATGTGAAACTTCTCGTTAAGGAGAGTGACATCGACCTCAAGCTCGTCGATGACTGTGCCACCAACGTTTGCCAAGACGGATGGCTTGAGAAGGCTTTCGATCGTCAAGAGGACGTGAAGACATCAGAACCAAAGAAACACAAGCAAAATTTTATTCAGCGAGTATTCGATACTTTAACGCATCACAACAGCAAGAAGGAGACCAAAGGCAGTATTGATGCGTATGATGAAAACTGCTACAACGAAGAGCTACAGCAGTACATTGCAGAGGCGACTGCGAATCTACGCTACGACGATGCACTGCTGGACAGTTCAGACGAGGAAACTTCCGACGAGGACTGCGACCCAGTATCGACCTCTCCCCGTAATGCCGAAATCATTGACTACTCCGCGTCAATTGTGTCAATCTCATCGGACAAGACGGACGAGTATGTGGAACCACCCGTCGAGGTCCCACAGAAATACCGTTCGCAGGATCGCCACGGCGGTGTGCTTGTCGCCGGACACTACGTTCTGTTTACCAATTGGGCGTTCAAGCGGAAAATGCGTGACATGGGCCGCCTCGGTCCGCTCCCGGAACGCGGTGAAGCCTTCCAACCCTCGGTGGACGAGATTGTTGAAGAGGTGACCATGGGAAGGTATTCTGGAAAGATTGTCGAGCTGTAGACCGCAGTGTAGTATTTGGTGTTTGTGTATGAATGTACTAATTTATCAACATGAGCAGTCGAGTGGAAGACGATTAAAAATCATGCTTTGAATGCGGATTTCTGGATGAGACTGTCAATAGTTTCTTGAGAAGGGGTTGATGAGCATATCTTTTTTCGAGCACCGAAAGCGGAGCAATATCCACACTTCAAGATGTCCTTGCTTGTTCAACAACAAACGCCATCAATTACGGTTAATTAAAATGAACACTTCAACACGAACTATCTCTCATTTGAAATGAACGAGGCATTTCGGGTTTCAAACGGAAATCTTGCGCGAAGCCACTGCACTAGATGCTCGATGGCAGCCTCTTTATGAGTATCCTCAAACACAAAGTGGAAGCCACCGTCGATCAACTTGAATTCTTTGTCGATATTCTCCATCGACGCAAAGAATCGGATGGCAGCCTGCTGATCGGAAACACCATCGTTCGATCCAGCGATAAATAGCATAGGGATAGCACAGAATGCGCTATCAGCCTGTAACACCCGCTTGTCGTTCTGAAGCCGCTTGATGGCATTCAATGCTTCAGTGCCACTTCGTACTGTCATTTTCTCGGTGCAAGTCAATGGGTCGTTCTTGAATGCTTCCAAAAATGCGGGGTCTCTGCAAAAGAGATCGTGGCTTACAGCGGGCACAATACGCGCCTTTGGGATAAACATCGCCAGCGGAAGCAGTGACTCAGCGTACAAAAGCGGATTCCACGTCACTCCTACCGTCGGAGCGGCCCAGATTGCTGCATGGAATTTGTGCCGTGCAGTAAGAACTGTGTGAATACCAACTAGTGATCCGAGCGAAGAGCCGATAATGATCAATGGTGGTTCTGGAAGTGCCACGAGGTTCGTGCTCTCACCATGGGGGTGACGAGGATAGTGATGCTTTCGCCAGTACCGAAGAGCGTCCGTGTAGATGGAGCGCTTGGCATAGGTGATGAAGGTATTCGTATCATCAACTAGGTGTTGGAAGCTGCTGATGTGTGCGCGTGTCTTGTGCTCGTCGAGGTCGCTGGCACCGTGGTTTACCAAATCGTAAGCAATGACACCGAAGCCTTCCTTACAGAGCTCTTTGTACAGTTCAATGTGTCGGCGACAGTGACTGCTGCTACCATGGACGTAAAGAACCACGCCACGCACAGGCATCTTCTCAGGCGGAAAGAGAGAGAAGTAAAACAGCGATTGGCCTCGTCGGTTCTCAAATTTGCCTTCATAACGACGAAAGCGAAGTGGGATATCCGTTAGATCCGATGAAAACCTGGAACTCGATGACGATCTGGTGGGTGACTGCGGTGTTGACTCGGACGAGCTGAGCTCAGTGACGTCCAATGCCTCGTCGTCCATGAAGCGGATGGTCCTTTTGCGATTCGAGTTGCCGTTGTCTTCGCTTTTCGTCGGATCTGGCAGCTTGGAATTCATGGGCAGTTGAACCCTCTCGGACATTTTGGAGGCAGGGCGGTTCCTGCCTAAAGTGTTCTTGACATTGGGTTGACGGCGACAGTTCGGCATCGTTTTCAGACTGTGGTGTCCCTAGCAAGGCAAACTGTGTCTGATAGGTAGAGGACAAACCACCAGCAGTTTTTGAACTCTACGATAGAGAAATGACACATCTCCCGTTTCGAAGCAAGGAACAGCCAGAGCGGGTAGAAGACGAGTCGAAGCCGCTTCTCTTTCGAGTTCGTTCAGGTGGTGCAGTGGACAGATCCAGAGATCCACGGGCTCCACGCAAGTCTTGATGGACGCTATGAGCCTTGCAACTAGGTTCATGGTCATCCCAACGTGAACCAAATTGCTGCTCACACTGTAATCTGTATTGAACTGTATTTTCCATCTGCCCGCGTTGCGCCCCATACGTTCCCTGAGAAGACATCACGATTCCAGCGTGCGTTGAGCGTAGCGATCCACGACCATTCGCTGTCCGTACAAAAGACATGGCGATTGTTTCCCAACTCCTGCACGCATCCTCATCCCGAAGGGTTGCAAGATTCGTGTCCGTGAATGGCCATGCATTTCGTGTCGAGTCTTGCACATATGGTCCACAATGAGTCATAATCAATCAGTTTTGCAAAACGATTGTTAATGGATGTCACTATGGCACTATTCCGAGGTTAATCGCATTGACCCCCATGTTGTCGCCTGAAGAGGAAGTGACGCTGGTGCTGCCTCCATCTCGTGGCTGTTCACGTGTGGACTGGGAAGAGCTGCGTGTTATCGCCACTGAAGTGCAGAGAGCGTTGGACGCGTCCAGCAAGATTGAGGCCCATGAGGAATACGAGTGCGTCATTCCGTCCCCATAAGAATGACCTCCTTCCACTAACACGTCCGATGCAGGAACGTGTTCGCCATGTGGCAAGCGGAATTGAACGATGCGTCCAAGCAGCTCAACGAGCAGGAGGAGACAGCGGAGTCTAGAGAGCTCAAGTGGTACGCCAGTGCTCACGAATACTGGGACGACGAGACCAACTGCCCATTGACAGACAACGGAGTGCTTGGAGGCTTCGCGCACGTGTCGGGCGTCGACATTCGCGAGTCCAAGAGATTTATCAAGCACGTCCGAGATACGGTGAGACCTGAGTGGGTCTGTCATGCAGCGGCGGACTGCGGAGCAGGCATCGGCCGCGTAAGCAAACTGCTGCTGCTGCCCATGTTCGACCACGTGGATCTGGTGGAGCAGAGTCCGAGGCTTCTACGAGGAGTTCCGCAGTATCTCGGTGCTGACGAGACTCTTCTGGCTCGAGTGAGAGACTTGTACTGCATGGGACTGCAAGACTTTGATCCACCACCTGCAAGCTACGACCTCATCTGGATGCAGTGGGTCCTCGTGCATCTCACAGATCTCGACCTTGTTCGCTATCTGAAGCGATGCAAGAAAGCCCTCACGCCGAATGGCTTTATGGTGATCAAAGAGAACGTCTTTCAGACAGCTGAACCCTACGATCTAGACCGACAAGACAGTAGCATCACGCGGTCAGCAGTCTACTACAAAAGCATTTTCAAACAGGCTGGACTCACGCTACTTGCAGAGCGTAGACAACGCCACTTTCCGGAAGAACTCTATCCTGTTAAGATGTACGCACTTGCTTAGAAGCAAAGTAAACTTCATTCTATCGAAGCTTTTAGCTCTGCCACCACCTTCTCAAGTTGTTTTCGGTCTGAGACGTACACAACGTCGATCGATTTTGCTTTGAACTTGGATTTCTTTGCCTTTTCCTTACTGACCGTAGCCACACGCTCAGATGGCACTAGCGCCAACGTAGTAGCCGCGTCACTGTCGTGTTTATCCGCAATTGACACCAACCTGGACAAGAACGGTTGCAGCTCGCGTGACTTCTCCAGTGTACTGCGGCAGCCCACCACATACAATCCAAGGCGTGCGCGAGAGAAAGCTGTTGAAGCGCGGCGTACATCACGGAGGTGTCCCAAACTAGTTCCGCTCCGCACAGTGGATAACAACACAAAATCGTTCTGCTGACCTTGGAAACGATCCACAGTCGACACCTTGCATGCTTTCGAGCCGTCAGGGTTATCAGCGCGTAGTAGCCGCTTCAGGAGTTCTTTCTGGGCGTTGTACGTTGTGAGAATTGTCACTTGCTCCGAACGGTAGCCGATTCTCATCATGTAGCGAAATAGCGCGACGACAAACCGAGCCTCTTCTTCGTTTTCAAATGCAAAAGGTTTTGACTGACGTTCTTCAGATCCTGAGAGATCCACTAACTGAGCCACATGTGAAAAGCCTGCGTTGCCAACCTGGTACGCGTGTTCAGTACTGACACGAGGTAAATCACCTAACATCGTTTTTTCTCCACTGGAAGAGATATCATCATAACACCACCGGTAGATGTCGGCTAACTCACTCCGACTACGCCCTTGCTTGTCAAGCACGACATGAGGTACACCAAGGCGCAGTAGGCGAGAAAAGAGACTCTGGTCGAAGTGTGCGTAAGTCTTCAGTGCAGGTGACTTCACCACCGGTGGTAGCTGCTTCGCATCTCCCATGAGCACCACACGCTTAAGCCCTGATGACATCTTGATGTCGTTGGATGTTTGCCCAGCTTTCTTCGAGCATGCCAACAGAAGTGGCACCAGGCTGTCCAGCTCGCTTATCTGACCAGCTTCCTCCATCAGAAGACTCCCAAAAGTCAGTCCAAGGTCCGTCAGCTTGCGGTAGTTTAATGCCGCATGTGTACACGTCATGGCTATAATACGAGCGTGGTGAATCAAATACCTGTCACCGCGCTGGCGAGGAGTCTGGAGTAGCTCAAAAGGTTGGAGACGCCTCAGCTCTGCGAAATACGACTCAATGTCAACGGCAAATTCACGCAGGGTCTCGACCTTTTCAGGTGCCGTTGCCTTCCGAAGTGTGAAAAATTCTGTCAGCGCCACAATCTTGTCATCATTTGATGATAACTCAGAACACTCACGAGCTGCATCAAGCAACGCCTTCATGTGAAACTGGTAGAATATTGACGCGTTCTCACAAGAATATGACGCTGATCCCCCGCCGAGTCCGGCGTATTGAACAGGATCACGCTTCATGAGCCACTGAGCCATCTGCTCCACCTCCGCTAACAAAGCTGCTCTTCGCGCCAACAAAAATGCCACACGCCCGTTGCGACTGAAATCCGCGTGAAAGACACCCTGATTTTCGTGTTCGGTTGTATAACCTTCGTTTGCAAATTGTCCGTGCCCCATTCGCACGATTTCTGCCTCATGGATGACGTTTCGAGCCAGAATCTTCGCGAAAAAGTCGTTTAGAGCCTGGTTTGAATGAGCAACAATAAGGACCTTCTCGTGTGTTGGGGTTGTGCGGTACAGGTTCAATACGAGCTGAACAGCCACGTCTGTTTTACCAGTGCCGGGAGGACCCACAAGAACTGTTAGACCTTCACATATCCCTTGTCGAATCGCAGCGACTTGAGCTTTCGTGTAGCGGATCGAGGATGGAACGGTTGGGGGTGCAGCTGAAAAGTTTTTCTTGTGATACGCCCGAATAAAAGTCGTACCATCACGCATGTCCTCAACATAAGTAAATGGAGCATATGCGTCTTTCGAATTCAGCTCACGTGTTTCGTCATCGGCATTCACAAGCTTCATAGCACCACCAGCTTCAACTGCATGCTCTCCATCTAGTAACAGGTCATCCATACGCACCACCACTTGTTTCTCTCCCTTCGCCTTATAAATTGACTTGTACAACGCAGCTGCAGGATCACCGTATCCCAAAAAGAGATCGTGCAGCCACACTGGTAATAGCTCTTCCTTGTTAGCGTCACGCCATGTGCCAGCAATAGTGTCCAACACAGCCTTAAAGTTGTTGTCACGTGGTTTTCGTCGAACGAGCAGGTTCACTTGTTCGTATGCCTCGAGATGGCCAGCTTCCAGATCATTCTTGTACTGCACACCGTCTAATGCTAGTTTGAAGGTGCGCTTGTTGCCATTACCCACAGGGTTTTCGTCATTAATTACGGTGTCCGTAGCGTCGGTAACCTCCACGATCTCTGCTGCACGCACATATTGCACACCAAAGTTCTCAGGAAATGATCCAATATCTGTTGATTGTTTCTGGAAGCCCATCATCTCAGCGCCTTCATCAGTCGTTGCTTTTACTGTCACGAGAAACACTACCTCCTTAGTTTGGTAGCAATCAAAGTGCTTTCGGTTATGACGACTTGAGAGCTCCACCTCCAGATGTGCGATGACCGATGCTGGAGCCATTTGACCAAGCGCCGGCTTACCCACCTTAACTATTCGAAGTGCACTTGCCAGTGGTACAGCAGCTGGAGAAAATCCTCGGAAAATTGTGTCGTTATCGCTGTATGAACGGAGAGAACGTACAGCATCAAGATGCTTGATAACAGCCTCAAGGTCGCTGCGGATATCTTGTGCAGCCTCAATGTGATACAATTCATAATTGCGCTGAAGGTAGTCCGCCAAGTTCAAAAATTGCAGACCTAATTTTCGCACAGGTAGCAGTGGGAACAGGTTGGCATCGTCAGTGCTGTAGATATCTTTTGCTGCTCGGTCCATAACTGAACCATCCTTGCAATCCAGCATTTCATTCCAAATGTCCAATTCGGTAGGGAACACTGGAGCGTTTGACAAAAGTACGTCGTTGTCGTCGTTGCTAGGAACAGAGTACTCTTCCTTGAAAAAGTCAACCAGTTCGGCGTCTGAGATCGCGTCATCTTCAGCCTGATCCGCCAGTACACCAACAGTGATAGCCAACGACGAGAGTCGTGAGCGATCAGCTGCCACAATAGCATTCAGCATATCTGTAAAGTTGGAAGCATCTGCGATGTGGCCACATGGAGCAATAGCCAATTCCTCCACTCGCGAGTTTTGGAAGGATTTAAATGCACGCTGTTGCAGTGCCTGAATGTGGCGCGACTGTTGCTCACGGTACTCCCATGGAGATAGCGACGTGCCAGTGTGCGCATCAATGGGAAATTGCATGCACGCATTTAGCAACGTCAACTGCTTGCTGAGAGCTTGTCTATCACTGACGCTTTGTGTCTGCAGCGCATGTTGTATCAGCACACTGTTCCGAAGTGCAGTACGCACATGGCGGCGCCTCAACACTGTCAACAGAAAGCGACGTGTAGGTAGCTGGCTCAACAGATCAACCAGCAAGACTAAGAACATCGCCACGAATCGCACTCGCAGTACAATGTCTTGCTTTGGTGTGTCCTCGTCAACAGGATCCTTCAACACTTGGATAAATTCGTCTAGTTGGTGCACCAGTGCAGTTTGCTCGTGTCGTGGAGTGTCAATCTTTGGTTCGAGTTTGCGCCGCTTGTTCTTCTTTGGCGTCTTGGTCTCTTCCGTCTTGGTAGCTGTATCCGTCGTCATGATGCGATTCCAGTGTCTCTCCAGCTTCGGGTACGTCTGAAACTCGAGCGCCCGCTGTGTTGGGGACAGCGCCGTCCATAGCGGTAGCGACGTCATCTGCAGCACGGAGGCCGCGACTTGCGGCACGTCGAGGCTTTGGAAGCACAGGATCAGGAACTGGGTGAGCGCCGTCTGCTCCTTGAGTGTCCATTTGGCGTCGTCCTCCATCTCTGTGCCTGATTCCGCCAGCACTGTCCACAATGTCGTCATGAATGTCTTCCAACCCGCGTCCTCCTGCTTCAGGAACGTCCAGATTTCGCTAGAACTGTCCTCACGAGCCCGAAATCCCACTAGCAGCAGCACTGAGACCAGCCACGCCTTCTTAACGTGGTGGCGGCAGTCGCGGACGCTCTCAATGACGTCCGCTAGAGGCCACAGAGCGTCCTCCAAGTAGCGAAGAGTGTCCAACTCTCGGAGACACGTGAGTGTCCTCTCATCGTCGCTCGCTTCGCCCAGGAATTCAACGTAAAGAGCCGCAACTGCGTCCAGAGCCTGAAGGGAAACGCATTAGAGAGGGCAACGAGATGAATGAAGTATCTCTGCGCACCTGTTTCGACGGCTTTTGCTGCAGCACACGCGCCGCGAGTTCGCAAGTCGTGGGGGCGACACCCGAAGACGCTCGTCGAGGCATCTTGGTAGACAATAGTTAGCACCAATGATATACTGGCAGAAATCAATATTTAATTACCTGCTATAACGTATATGTGTTTATGAAGGTCAGTGAAAATTGAGAGATTTCTTACCTCCATTCTTGAATTACCTGCTTATGATGAATGATTTTAAAACACCTATTGAAAATTGTATTGAATTGTTCAATTTGCAAAGCAGTGTCGAAACAGTCAGCGACGAGGAGGAGGGTCGCTCCAACGCCGACTTCTCGCAGCCTGTGACTACGTGTAGTAGCCTCCATCGTGTCCCCAGCCACCACATCGTCTTCACTTTAGTTTCCTCTTCGAGCACAGCTTTTTACCACGTTTCCAGGTGCTCTACAGGGCGAGCTCCAGGTCTTCTCCTGTCGTCATGCACTCCACACCTCTCAACTCTTCCCATGCTGCCAAGCACGAGCACGGGCCGCCATCGTCGATGCCGTCGAGCTCGTCGTCGCTTCAGGCCGCTGGCGAGGCCAGTCGTGATCTGCAGATCACTGGTGCGACCCGTAGAAACACCAGCTGGCAGTACCACATCGAAGTGCTGGACGTGCGCGCGTCCAGCCTCAGCAGCGGAACCTCTACACGGGATTTGAGTATGGCAAACAGTAGCAGCGAAGCTCCTGAGGCCACAGTGGAAGAACAAGGCGTCGTGTATCCGGATCTGCCGCCCATGGTGCGCTACACCGTCATGAGGCGATATACGGACTTTCGCCAGCTGTACAACTACCTGGTCGAGACGCACGGCTCGGTGTTGCGAGAGGCGCTACCCAAGTTCCCAGATGGAGGATGGATCTCGTACCTGCGTGGTGACGACCCGAGACTGCTTCATCACAGACGCGAGCGGCTCCAGCGTTTCCTGAGAGCGGTGGACGCTCGTCCAGAGCTGCGCTGGAGTGCAGCCTTCACGACGTTCCTGCGTCCGGACCTCAATGATCTCGCGTCTGTCGGCACGAGCGCATCGTTGCCGACGTTCGCCAGTAACCCGTCATTCGCTGCCTCGAGCAGTAGCAGTAGTGACCTCGATGCACTTCCTCCTCCGCCACCGCCACTGTCGGCTCCGTCGGCGCTTCCGCCACGTCATAGTCTTAGTGAAAACTCCGAAGCATGTGTAGTGCCTCCCACGAGTGCATCGGGTGGCTATGTGTCTCTGTCTCAACTGAAGTCTCCTGAGATTCGATTCAGGAAGAAGATGGTGCCTGGAGGTGCCGACGCACGCGGCGACCTGAAGCGTCGACGATTGCATCTACACAGTCAAGACGCAGATGACATGGACATCGAGCAGCGGCAACCCTCTGCCAAGAAGCAACTCGCCATGGCACTCAGTGGTGCATTGGGCTTCAAACGTTTTGTTGTGGGCATTGGCAGTGGCGTCATCGGAACACTTGGTCGGATGAGTGGCGAACGCTCAGACTCGATAGACACTGCTGAATACCAAGACGATAGTGATAGTGATACAGATGGGGACAGAGGGTCAAGTGAAGGTACTCGTGCCGACTTGCTCAAGATTCTCTCTAGTGGAGGCAGTCAAACCGTGCAGCATTGAGTGTGTATGTTTCCTATGCATGAACGTGCCGCAGTTTGCCGCACGAGTATTAGATGGTGCATGAATCTGCTGCAGAAAAAATATTTAGCAAAGTGGTGTAATCGACTGGGAATGGCAAGAAATCTTACCAAACGGAAGTGGTATCCACTCAAACTACCGAGAGCCTTCATCACTTGTGGTTGCATTCTACGGGTAAAGCAAAAAGCAAAGAAGAACCATCAACAGCCTTGGTCAAGTACATGCACATTACAAAGTAAAGGGTTGAGCAATTCACGGGCTCTGTACACTCCTTAGTAAAGCATATCGTACTCCGGCCAGCCCATGTTTTGCAGGCTTCCCGTAGAAGGAGTGCCACGCAGTAGTGGCTTTAGCTCGCAGCGGCGACGCTCGACGTGCGGCAAGAAGATGCGAGCCTTCTGCCCTGATGCCAGCTTAATGTAGATAGCGTCGTCCGTGATGGACGAAATGGTACCCGTGTAGTCTTCCTGCACGAGCGGCATAGAAACATGCACTTCGTCTCCGTCCTCGAAAATGTAGTTGCCGCAATACAACCGCCGTCGCTCGAGCTTGAAAGGCACTGCGTTAACCAAAACAAAGTGTGAGAGCAACATTCCACCACCGTAATCCCAGAAGCATACAGATCTTACAATTCCCGTTGTTCGGCAGGTGGCTGATTGTAGTTTGTGCCGTCTCCTTGCGGTCACCCACGATAGCAGCAATGTCGGAACTGACATCATCGAACGGTAGACGTACCGCTTCAACAGGAAGCAAGTTGGACACTTCTACTGGGTTCACATTCGCTGTTGAATCCATTTTGCGTCGCTTGACCAGAGGCACTTCCTTTGTTGCCACAGGTGGTTCTGGTACTTCACCCTCCTCCTGTTCGAGTTCACTGGTTTTCTTGCTTTCGTCCTTCTGTTCCGTGACAACAGCAACGTAGACTGAGGATTTATCAGCCGCACCGACTTTTCGTTTCTGTACAGGCTTCTTGTTGATGTCTGCAACTTTTGCTCCAGGCTTGGACAGCGTCTTCATTTCCGCCTGGAGCTTGGCCATGACGGTGTCCACCTTTGCCAGCAATTGTTCCTTGAGCTCCTTCCTGTCATTTTCCCACAAATGATGCGCGCGCTGTACCTCAAACTTGTAGAGATCGTGTCCGTTCTTGAGCTGTAGATTTTTGTGCAGCTCTGCCGTCTGCAGCAGTCGATTGCGCTCCTCCTTGAAGGCAGCCACGCGACGACAGAACTCTGCAAGTGTGCCGTCCTCCACCATTTTCTTCTTCTGCTCCAGCTCGGCCATCTGCTGGTCTGCACGGGCGCGACGTTGCTCCTCCGTCAGCGGTTCGGAGGTCATGGAGGACGTCGATGTGGAGGACGTATTGGACACGTTGGAAAGCGAGCGCTGGCGTCCTCCGTTGTCCTCGTCATTGTTGTCGTTCTCCTCGTCGTCTCCAGACTGTGACGACTGCTGCTCTTCGGACCGCAGCTCGCGCGCGGATTTACGCGGCTCCTCCGCCTTACGCGCGCTTCTACTGCGGCGTTGGCGACGCTGAGGCGCGTCTGTCGTCTGGCCGGCCGAACTCGCGTCCGTGTCGGCCCCGTCCGACGTGGAATCAGCCGCTGAGCTGCGTGTGTCGCGTGTGCGGCGACTGCGTAGGCGGGTGCTGGTGCCCGTGTCGCTACTGGGGTCGTCCTCAGGGTCACGCGAGCGATCACGGCGACTGGAGCGCTCCATGAGTAGCTGGAACTTGATTAATTGAATCTAGACTTCCAGATCTAGGATCAGAGATTTAGAAGGACCATGAACTTCGGTGATCGAACTTCAATATGATACCTATTTATTTAGCTAACGAAGACTTTGCCACTGAGACTCATGAGCAATCCGGGGTTCTCCAGCAGGAAAATCTGTAGGTCGTGCTTCTGGATGACGAAGACAGAGCCAGCGCGCGTGCAAACCAGCGACGTCGCGTGTGCCGTGTCTTCGGGGCATGTGAGTCGGTCCACATCTCCAGCAAAGCCGCCGTGACTGAGCGTCACTTCCTGCAGGGCATCGCTGCTTTTACTGCTGCCTGCGTTGCCGTTCATGAGATTAAAGTCCATGGGAATTATACGCTGTAGCATGAGCCATACAAACACACAAGTTAGTGTCGACTAGGACAGCCGTAGACAGCCACGTACATTAAGAGATTTTCGTGTGATGAGAGAGAGGGTCTGACCAGGTGAAGACGGCCGTGATCTCGACGGAGCGCTGGCTGAGCCACTCCTTGTAGGCGAACTGGAAGTTGTGGATATAGGCACAATCTTGAGCAGAAACTGACCCTTGTCCACGATGACGGCACTTGAGCACTTGTCGCCGATGTTCCAGAGCACCTGCCCTTCAGTCACATCACGTGGGCGCAGGATAATCTCGAGAGCTGTACGCTGAGCCGATGTCAGTCGTCGAAATACTTGGTTACTCTCGACAATGTCATACGAGAAGTAGAGCCGACTCTGCGCTAGCTGCTGAATGCGTTCGAATGAAGACGTCCGCCGTAGAAACCAGTTGAAATCGAGGGCGTTAAATTCGAGCAATGAGAGTTTCGTGCTTGCCACCATGTCGTATGGCAACGCCCAGTTGGGGGTTAGTAGTGACTGAAGGTCAAAGTAATCGCCTGGTCGGTACTGACGCGCCAACGACAGCATGGACAGTCGTCGACGTGTGCTGTTGTCGCGACCGCGTGCTATCGGTTTGGGAGCTAAATTCTCTGGTGGAAAGAATGAGACGACGCATCCTCTGCAACGGGTGGTGGTTCATGATGTTCCTTGCTGTGTACTGCTTGTGCCTCGCCAACAATGATGATGAAGAAAGTGTCGCCTACACTACCTGTTTTGCTAACGATAGCTCCTTTGGCGTATTCGACTTTGCGAGCCATTTGTAGAATTTCGTAAGCATGATTGAGTGTGAGCTCCGCGAACAGATCCACTTTCCTTACCAAGTCGAGGATCTCAAGTGCTCCAGCGTTCTCTGGTAGCCTAGGCACATCTAAAGTGATCGTATTATGAACTCCTTCTGGTGCACCACGAAGACCGCAGTTTTCAGGAAGATCCTTGGCAGCCGTGTGCACCACGTACACCTTCTTTCGAATGCTTTCGTCAAGGGCCATTAGCGTCTTAAGGGGTGTATGAATGGGAGGTACACCTGCTTCATGCAAGATGGCGTCGCAATGCCAAGGGAAATTGAGCAGCTCCTGGGCTCGAGCAGGTGAGAGTACGCCTTCACTTTCGAGCTGGTGGATTTTGTCCACATCGTTAAGATGATCACCAGAGAATGCAATCTTCTTGTCACCGTATGTGACCTCAAAACCCACACACGGGATGGAGTGGAGTGAGTAGAAAAAGCGGAACTCAGCTCCACGAATCTGGGTCACATCGTTAATGCGAACAAGACGGTGATCTAGCACACGTTCAAGGAAGCTGGGCTCAAAACCTGATAGAGCCGAGTACTTGCGCAGGAACGACCGATAAATAGTGTCTGTGGTTATAAGGGCCACACGACCTTCTTGTAAAATCTTCTGGAAGGTACCTGCGTCATGGTCAGCGTGACAATGTGTGAGGATCACACCGTCAATCATAAGCGCCGGAATGTTATTTGCACTCAGAATGGACGACGAAAACGGTGGTGGATCGATCATAATGCCGCGATGATTGATCCAAAGCACGTATCCAGAGGTTTTGCCATTAGGGTCAAATCCATGAGAATTGCCTAGCACCGTCACGCCAAAAGCAGGTGGGTAAAACGAGTCGAGAAACGGGTTCAGAGTATTTGCTGGCGGTGGTGGGAGGTCTACAGAGTCCTCCAATGTTACACTTCCGTGTGTTCCATCGTCAATGGTGAAACACCCGTCACCCTTGCGAATGGTCAATGGCGGGAAATCACCTGCCCCAAGCTGTGAGATTTTTGCCTCGCCATTGGCATCGAAGTGGGTGAATGTCAGCAGCATGTCCAGCGTAATGAGAGTATCACCAAACTTACGAAAGTACTCGAGTTCCTTTCTTAGATCAGGAATCTGCTCGGGCGGTGTGGCCTGAGGAAAATCACTACGCAAGTCAAGTTCCGCGGGACCAAAAAGAGTCTCCTGAAAAACTCGACGAATTCGTGACTCTACATCTTCGGAACTGACAATGAGATTTACACACTGCCGCTTGAAGAAGAAATTGCAGTAGGCAGGGAACTCAAATTCTGCCACATTGACGCCCATATTTGCACCTAACGTCTTGGTGAAAGGCTCCGATGGGACGATGTAGTGTCGCGGTACTGGAAGCCCAAGTTTCATCGAATCTTTGATTGTTTCAGGAGGCATTCCAAGCTGCACGGGACCAATGGATGTGCAGGCTACAACACCTCCACGCGGAAGTTTGATAGTCTCTAGCGTTGGTGTAGAGGTTGAGTTGGAGATATTACCGTTCTCTCCTACAGTACTTGTCGTCATAGCGCACAGTTCTTGTAGCTGTCGTTCCGGTCAAATTCTTGTTTCGTAAGGACTGATGCTTTGTTTCTTGGCCGGAGATGGCACGAAGTCGTCAAACGGTTCGCTGCGTTGCCCCCGGTTGTATGTACCTTGATCAAAGTACCTATGAAGATAAGTATAGATGTTTTGGCGCAGCTCGCAAAAAATAACGGAGAGAACTCTGAAACGGAGCTCTTGCCTCACGGAATTCAATACGCGCCGCATGAACTCCGTACGCAACTGCACGTAAAAATATCAAATCAATATACAAAAAACAGATTTTGAGTCTGCAAGTGTGGACATCGTGAGTGTGTGCTTTCAACACGACTATTACTGCACAGCAGTGCCGAAATACTCCTTCAGATGGAGCAGGTAAAAGCAAGAAGAACAACTGGACTTGCACGCCTCGAAAATCGATATTACTTGATTAAGTTGACCGCTTCTCTGATTGGCTGTATCTTCGCCAATCAGCAATTTTCGCGCCACATTACGAAAATGAAGCGTCGAAACAGAGTGGACACGTCGAAGCTCAAGAAGAGTCGAGGCCGCCGCAAGTCCAAGGCGGAGCGATTGGCCCGATCGACGCCCGTGTCTTACTCACCTGATGATCTGCCGAAGCTTCTACAAGGCGCATCCAGTCGCGAGTGGGACGCGGCGCAGAGTCTTGCGCTGCAAATTGGGACACCAGAAGCTCGGGCGAATGTCGTTCGTGTGATTCTCCAGGAGCGCGAGGCCCCCCGAGCCGCAGCGCACTATGCTAAGCGCCTAAATATGCGCGGAGAAGAACTTTTGAGCGCCGTTTCGTCTAATTCGATGATTTCACCATTGCTCCTGGCTCAGTTTCTGGTGGAGCTGGACGAAAACTCGCTGGTAACCACTGAAAGATTGCATCGGTTCGTATGGCCTTGGCTACTGGAGACGGTAGAGAAGAAAGGGGACAAACGGCGCTCAAAGCGGCTGTGCATTTAATGCTACATCCGACAGCTTCATCTGACGCTAAGGCGCAGGACAAGAAGGAGAGAGGCCAAAGGCTAGAACGAGCTCTAGTGAAACAGTGTTTGCAAAGTGGAAAACTGCTTCATCTTGTTCCAACGCATGCTCGAGCATTTGCTGATCGGATTGCTGTGGTTTATAAAGAGGAAAAGGAAAACAGCGATACCAGTGAAATGATGGAAAAGAAACTGCTGTGTCGACAGCAGGTTGCTCGACGGATACAGAACCTACTTCAACTAATGTGGCCAGACGCACGTGTGTTGGTGTTTGGCTCTTCCATCACTGGTATGTTACCCGATCCTGGTGAAGGCGAGGTAAATCAAGCTGACGTGGATCTCTGTGCACTCCTACCGTCTGCCACGCAATTCCGCCAGGAAACAGCATCTTTAGTCACCGAAATCACGGAGCATTTGAGTCTTTATCTGTTACCCAACAGCACCAAAGAGACTGAACACGTGACCGCTGTGACAGGAGCTCGTATCCCTATTGTGCACTTTCGGGATCCACATACTAAACTGCCATGCGATTTATGCGTGAATAACATCCCTGCTTTGTGGAATACGCGACTTCTGCGGTGGCTGTTACATGGAGGTGTTGGTGTCACCCCCGTAGAGCATCAACAACTTTATCATGTCCGGCGACTCTGTAAATGGCTTCGTGAATGGCGTCGGGTCAAGAACCGCGTTGTTGGCGGCGCGTTGAGTTCGTATGGACTCATGCTGCTTGCTCTTTATTATCTTCAGCGCGTCGGGATCCTACCTGTCCTGGACTGCCACATCCATGTTAACGAGGATGAGGCCACTCTTCGTGACTTGTCTGAAGATGGAATAGACAAGATACTAGAAACAACCGACAAGGCATTCATCAAAGTCAGGACGCAAACTGCTGATGGGGTGCAAGAATGGCAGGCGCTTCGATGTGGTTTCTTCCGATTTTACACTTGTGAGTTCGATTACGAGAACACTGTGGTCAGTTTACGGACGAAAGAGATTATGTCAAAGAGCAGCAAGGGATGGTCTCGCCAAAATGATAGCCGATTGTGTCTGGAAGATCCTGTTGAGACCGAGCGCGATCTCGGAATGCTTTGTTCCAAGCGTGCATTTGGTCGTTTGCGCTGTGCCTTTGCTCATGCTTCCATAGTTCTGAGCTGCAAGGAAGATAAACAGCAGGACAAGGTGACCTGTGAAGATGTGGAATCAGATTTACTGTCCTCGTGGGCATACGAACATGATATCTTTCGGGAAGTTGATGAAATTGTGCAAGCAGCAGAAGATAGACAGTCATGAGACTGTGAGTTTGCACGATATATTCTCTAAATTTAATGCACGCGCACAAGCATTAAAATTGGCATCACAGCTACAGACACACACAGCCTTACCCATTGGTCTATCGCTCAAACCGACACAATGACTGTGCCTAAAGAAAATGGTGTCACAAGCCGCAGTGGAAGTGGAAACCTGCGAGAAGCACGAGACGCAGAGCGACACGTAAAATTGCAGCATTTCTTGGTGCTACGTGCGTTCAATTTGCGGCGTTCGAAGGAGACATTGCATCAGCAGTTCCAGTTCCTCAAAAAGCGAGTTGAAAGCACCGATTCGAGCACCAGCGGTGACTTTCTGGTACTGGACGAGTTGTGTGCGTATTTGTCCATTCCGCCATATCGTCGGATGCTGCTTGTACAGGTCTTTGGTTTGTCGCCGCAGCAAACACACCTAGGTTTCGACGACTTTTTGCGTTTTCTACAGTCAGCAGCAGTACAAGCGGCGCGCGAAGAGCGAAAACAACACGAAGATAGTCTTCCCGTTCCCCCGCCTCGCTCAAGTTCACACCTAACCAAGGAAGCTCTAGTGGTCTTCGATCCGTCACGAGCACAATGCACAGTCGCACGAGCTCCACCGGCTCCTGGTCTCTGGAAGAAGCGCGAAGTTACTATCCAGGAGCGTATCACGGAGTACACTAAAATTGACGAAAAGGGTCAACCGCAACGGCTTGTTGAGAAGGAACGTCATCAAACGGAGGTGCTGCATATGGAATCTCTCGATGGCGAGTTTGCTCACCGTGAGATCACTCAATTCGAACAAACGGAGCACTTAAATGACGAAATGGTCCACATGGACCACGGTCGCGAAGAGTTTCTGCATCTGAAGTCTCTGCACGACGAAATCTCGCGATTCGAGTCTTCCGTGCCACCTGGTGGACCGACTGGTGGCAGCCGCCCCGAGGAATGTGAACAACAACCACCATCGCCTTACCTTAAACGAGCCTCCTCTGCACCTGGACAGCTTGCGAAGACACTGGCTCCGAAAATGACCAAGCTAGAGTAGAAGCTGAAACCACGACCTATGTAGAACTTGACTGCCGGAAGCGTAGCCAACAACAATTGCCTGAAGAAGACGGACAACAGGAGACGTAACAACATAGTAAGAAGCAGAACGACATAACTAATATTCCTTGGGTTGCGAGATAAGATATGTCAATACTTCGAAGTACTTCACAGCAACGCCAAGTTACTAGTACAACTGTGCTGGATTGGTTTTACCTCGTTGCGTCTTGTGGGCGAGGATCAGTTGTCACTGCTGAAGTTGCTGTCGCTGCTGTTGTTGCTGAGCGAATACGTCGAACGCTTGACTGGTGTTACATCTCCACTAGTATTGGTGCTATCTCCAGTCGTGCCTTCAGAACTACCGCTGCTCTTTCCTGGTACGGTGCGAGTGATCATCTCCTTAATCTCGTTTTCTTCTGCATAATCGATGCAGTCTGCAACATAGTCAACAAGCTCCTGGCATGTGAGGCCCTCGCGTGAGATAATTTTCAGTGGTGCCACCTCGAGCTGTTTCTCCGAGTCTGAAATTAGCGGGTCCTGGTCTGCTCCGGGAGATACGGAGATTTCGACGCGGAACCGTTGAGGGTCGGTCAGCGAGTATTGAACGCGCTCAAAGACGCGGACAACGAAGTGTGTCATGTAGCAGAGTTCAGGGATATCCTCAATCCACTTCCGCGATTCTTCACCAATAGGACTCCTTACCGTGCACTCTTCTCGACCGTAGCGCAAAACGTTTAACAAGGAGTGCAAATGCGATTCACTTGTGAAGTACAGACGCGTACGCACGGACCGGTGGGTGGACTTGATCTTCTTCGCGTACGACGGGTTCAGACGGTGGGTGTTGTGATCCTTCACTAAGTCGGGTTTAAGACCACGGGCCAAATCCAAATCGGTGTTGATCTTCGATAGCAGCGTTCTACACATGGCTGACCCAATGAAAATCTTCTCATCCACATTGATTCCGTATTCCTGCGGTACTAAAGCGTGTGACAGCGCACTTGAGATCTCCAGTAGCTCACGCACATCCGTCAAGTTTAGGTGGGCATTGTGAACAGCATCGTAGCGAATACAATCGTGAATGTCCGGGATCTTCGACAAGTCGTATGTATCACGCTTTTTCACGTAAAAATCACGGTACAGCTTCGCCCACCGCTCACGCATCACCTCAAGAGTCTCACGACCACAAGGCTCTGGATACTTGATTTCCTCTGGGGACAGCGGTTCTTGCGACCGCATTTTGCGCAGACCCACACTGCTATTGGCAGCATCACTAGAGATGTTATTTCCTTCACTATGTTGCTTCCTTGGTGCATACGAGTGTACGTGGCGACTCCTAGGATTGCTCAACTCGTTAACACTAGCCGATCGGCCCATTGCGGGAGCAAGCAGACGACCAGCAACCACTTTCTTTTGCTGCCACCTGTCTATCTCCGTGCGGTACTGAGCTTTTTCTTGAATCATGCGGGTTAGTTGCTCCTTAAGTGAGTGAAGCAACTTGTGCATAATGCCCATCTTCTTTATTGGCTGATCCACCTTGGTAAGCGCAAGCGCTACAGAGCGAATGAGTCGAGAGTTAGAGTCTATCAGTTGGCTGCAATGGTCTCCACGATGGATGATCTTGTGCAGGCGCTGCTTCACACGCATTATGATCTCCTGCGCGGATGACCCAGATTGGTCTAGCATCGAGTCAGCGTCCTTAGACTTCAGTACAAGTCCAACCAGGATAGGGATGATGTCACCCTCAAGTTCTAGTAATCCCTTAGCGAATGATGCTGCTGTTTTTTGGACACGTCCTTCGTCACTAGTGTAAATTTTCAAGTCATGGCGGTATGTTGAGTGAAGGCGGTTCAAGCCACCAGCACCACCCGGGTACATCATTCGACGGAATCGTTGGCCAAGGTGCTCTGCTTGTTCTTCGCCGGTGTGAGTAAGGTCGCCTCCCCACTTAATAATTAGCAGCAGTTTACTCACACGGCGTATCGTGAGTTGTTCTCCATTTTCGTCGGTGCCCTCAATAGGTACAGTCACGTATTCCTTTGGTTTTAGCTGCACCTTGCGATTAATACCAACCAGCTGCCAGCGCTGCAATACGTCACGAAGTGTGCGATATCCCTTTACACGGTCCGTGGCATCTTCACCAAACTTGACCTCACGCTGTTCAAGAAAATCCATGATTGCCGGATCACGCGCCTCATATCTGTGTAGCAAGTCGTTGCTCACCAGGAGCAAGCGCTCCAGGTTAGCCACGGCCTTAATCTTCAGGTCCATCTTCTTTTTCTTTTGTTGTCATTTCCATCTCCGTTCTCCTGCTGAGCCTCACGTAGGCGATCCTCGTAAAACTGGAGGAAGGCAGGGTGGCAGACATTCATCTTCATTTTCTGTTTGGGTGTCCGATCGCCATGACGGATCACAGCTAGAACACACCGCAGCTCTTCTTCTTGATACATCGAATCTTCGTTTCCATCGGTGATACTATCAGCTTCAGATACTTCGGATTCGGCAATAGATGTTGACGGACCGCGAAGCATTGCATGCCTGTGCGCCGTTGGCGGTTCCGATAGTTGGGCATTCGGAGGTGGACCATCGGGTGCAAAACGGAAGGTGACCGAACTGAAGGCCGAGCTATCCGTGCCAAAATCCTCTCCAGCCATTCCACCACCAGCCAGTGCCTGCTCTAGATACTGTGTCAACAAGATGCCACAGTCGTCGTAGTATTTTTCAGAATTTTTGACAAAACTCCAGCCGTTGACGTCACACACATACGAGGCGTCCCGTACTCGCAAGATATCGAAGCCACAGATAGTCTGCTTGAAAGCTCGGCAGATTCGATAAGCGATCTGCTTCTCCTCCGTCGACAGCATGACCGGATACCTGACTTCTTTGCCATCTGCATCTCTCACCACCCGTCCATCCAGTACAGGCGACTTGCGAGCTTCAGCGTGAGCATAGTGTGGCCCCACTGTGTAGACCTTGACGTCGGTTCCCTGTGTGGACAGAAACTCCTCGTAGATGTAGGAGCCTCCCCCTGCCCTCACCTTGTTGACTTGCGAGTCGTACTCGCTGGACCTGTTGCCGATCTTGCGAAACAACCGCTTGCAACCTCCGCCGGCACTCATAGGATAGTATATGTGGATGTTGTGGTCCTCTCCGTCCACCGGTTTCTCCACGAATGGCTTATTGATGCGGACGCCGTCCACTTGGATGAAATCGTCCCCTTCGACGACCTGGGGAGGCTCCGTCTGGCCTCCATAGCCGTCCCGGTTCACGAACACGTGACGAGGCGTGGGTACACCGTGTTCCTGTAGAATGCGGTAGACCTCGCGACGGTCTTGTAGCAAATGCTGTGTGTCCAGGTCGTTGACCACCACGGGCTGTCGCAGTGCCACGTAGTCCTGTGCCTTCTGCAGTGGGAATCCCTTGGAAAAGAACGCGATGAGAGCGTCGCAGCGAGGCCACTTTTCCACTGGCTGGTTGAGGATCGTGTCGTCCCCGAAGAACTCGACACGGAAGAGATCAGAAGGGAGGCGACCCAGGATCTCCAACATAGGGGCAGAGCGCGCCTTGCGCTCCATCACGCAGATGCCTAGTGTGTAGATGGCATCTGGCGCGTCGAACGCCGTCGTGTTACCCGCCAGCGCCGCAACACCCTGCAACGTCATTGTGCGGATTGAAGAGTGGTGGTCTATTGGTGGGGGCGCGAGAATGCCAACTGATTGGCGGAAATGTACATGGCTACAGTATACGAACTGATTGACAGAAGGGGCATGAATTAACTTGGTGGTTGGTAGCAATCTCTACAACGACGCATGCATTATAGTCTTATAGTACCTGGGGTTGCGTCATGCTAACTTCATACCATTCAGAGTAAAGGTCACTATGTTGCCGTGGAATAGCGTCTCCTATGTATAGGTAGCAAGCATGAGGCCGAAGACGAATTTACTTCAAACCAGCACTACTTGATTGGAAACGAAATGGAAAAACACCTGTGGAGTGTATTATTAGGTGAGCGGGAGTGGTTTGATTCTGTTCTTGGGCTACATTTTGCCTGTAGTCTTCCTAGCAGCACCGCAAGAAACTCGGCTTCTCGGTCGTATCGGCGCTTCGCGTCGTCACACTCGCTCTGCAATGAAGGGCGCAGTGCTGAAGGGGGACCCCGAATCCAGCAACCGGTCGTTCAAGAAGAAGAAGGAGAGTACCAAGCTGTGCATCTCGCCGGCCAAGATTTTGTTTCGGGCATTGTACTGAGCTGCCGCCATCACTGCAAAAGTTCCGCTGGGACGTTGACAAAGTCGAACGCAAGCTGCAGGAAAAGATCCAGGAGAAGACACTGATTGCTGGCAACTTTGTGTATCAACAGGCCTATCGCCTACTTGAGGGCACCCGAGGTGAGGGTATCGATTTTCCAAGCTTTCGTGAACAGCTACGAATGAAATTCGGTATTATTTTGGACGATAGCGAGCTACACTTACTCTTCGACAAGTATGACGAGGACGGTAACGGCACGATTGACCTCCACGAATTCATTCGACGTGTTTTACCTCCTGATTACAACTACGGCCGCCAGTGGTTCGAGATCAGTCAGTTGGAAAACGAGGAGAAGGTCGCGCGTCTCAGAAATGAAGCACGCCAAGAATTTTTGGCTTGCCAGGGAGAAACAACCTCGGAGCAATTGGCCAATATGGGCGCAGCCTCGAACTGGACAATCGAAACACTCAAAAGACAGATACAAGCCAAGGTTGTACAGAAGACACCCAGCGGCGAAGATCAATACCGCCGTGCGTTCAAGATGCTCCGGTCCGGAAGAGATCAAGGCATCCGCATGAATGGACTGCAATTCAACCTCAAAACCAAGTTCGGCATCTACGCCAGCGACGAACAAATGCGACAGCTTTTCTCTTGTGTGACCAGGATAGTAACGGGGAAATCGATCTGCAAGAGTTCTTACAGTTCGTGGACCCACCGGCTTATCCTAACAACAGCAGAGTACCTGGTGGGATATGGACCCAAAGCGATAGTGAGGAAGACGACGAAGCTGCTGCTAGCGATGACCTGCAAATTGTTCCGGCAACAACCGCTTACTGGCGGAGAATACGACCTAGTACCGCTTCCCCATCCGTACAAGAAACTTCAGGTCGAGGGTTGGCGTCTTCGGTCAATTCAGAAGAAGGTAGCCTGAAAGCTTCACCTCCTACACGGGTCAGAAAGGAACGTCCAAAAACTGCTGACCGCGGAAGACGCACATGCTACGACAGAGACGAGAGTTGGCTGATCAGCAGCGGATGAAATGCTTGTCTGCACGGGAAAGTCTTCTTTCAACGTGCTCAGTATCCTCAGACGATATCCACAACTCGCATCTGGAGGGTTTAGCACAAGAAAGACAATCGTGTACACGGCCGTCTCCCCACGTTGCATCGTCACAAAGACCCAGGAGTGGGACAAGCGTACGCAGTGAGACGGATACTGCGAGTATTGCTGGTCGTCGTGATGGAGCGAGCTCGAATCGTCCGCGAAGTGCTGGTAGTGTGCGTTCTTATGGATCATCAGTTGGCAGCGCCTCCAGTAGTGTGAGAGGAGCAGCGTACATGAAGCGACCATCAACACCACAGTGGCTTAGGCAAAAGTGTTTGGAGTCCCGAGGGGTGACTGCTGCAGAGGCAACTGATTCCCGTGTCAATAATACCGGAAGAAACGAGTTCCACAGCCCAGCGCACAACAACAGTTATATCAAACCAACCGGGTAGTGCCTCGAGATAAAGAGCGGCGGCACTCGTGCTCGGAGATATCTTCACTATCCTGCGGAGGTGACACCGGCGTCAACATTTGCAATTGCCGCTTGAACGAAGCCGAGGAAGATCGCTATGTGCCACGGATAGTCCGCGTGCACGCGAAGCAGTATAACACGCGTCCGTACAGTGCCGAGGGCCGCGTGTTCCGCCGTAGCAAGGTCTTGTCCTCCGGATTCCTGTAGAACATCACGATATTAAGAGACATCGCGTGAGTAGCGACGACAGATTTCATATGAAGAAGTAATGCAACACCATCATCCAATGTGCTCCTGCCTGCTTCTATCCGATAGAAAAGATGCTTGTCTGCAGGTACTTCGTGCAAAGTGATCGACAAGAAATCCAACAGGTTTTGAAGTATGATTTCTCGACTACATTTCACGCAATACATCGTAGTTGCAGCACTCTATATCTGCACACACATCGAATGGAACGCTGTTACCTGCTTCTGTCGCTGGAATCGTGCTGAATGGTGGGCTAGATTTATTGATATGGAGACAAGCATTGATTTCGCTTCTCTCGCATGGAGCTTCACTCTCTTCTCATTTGCGTATGGTAACATACTGCGTAACAAATTCTGCTTTTTTGACGTTCCATGCCCCAGCTCCATTAGAACAGCAGCTGGTTGGGGTTCTCCGAGAACTCCGTCACACGCTCGTCCTCCGGTAGCGCACCGAGTGCGAAATATCCGGCGTATTTCATGTGGAGCTTGACAATCACCTCAGCAATCTCGGGCCTGTTACGAGCCAACGACTCGCTGAGCCGAGCGTCCTGTGAGCAGGCCATGTCCATCTCGTCCACGGTTTGGCCATCCACGCCCATGCCGTTCGTCTCCAGTAGATACTGTACGTGTGAGTGCCCCTGTAGCTCGGCCATGTCGAAGGCCGTCTGATCCTGCTCGTTCGGCATGTCTGGATCGGCTCCGGCCGTCAGCAGAAGATAGGTGGCACGGTAGTTGCCGTCGCGACTCGTGAAGTGTAGTGGCGTGTTGCCGTCCGCGTCCTCCACCTGAGGATCGGCACCAGCATCCAGAAGTAGTTCAACTACGTTTGAGTGGCCAGCCATGCAAGCCAGCAGAAGGGCTGTCGTGGTCGAGTCTGTGACTGGGAGATCATATTTGGCGCGGCCAGAGAGCAATATAGACACAATCTCCGTGTGGCCATGCTTGGCAGCAAGATGTAGAGGCGCATATCCGTTAAGCGCCGTCACGTCCAATCGCGCGTTATATTTCAGTAGTATCTTGGCTGCGCGTCGTGATTGTTCTCACAGGCAGCGTGCAGGGGCGAAGTGCCGTCTAGTGCCACTTCATTGGCATTGGCACCGCGCTCCAACAGTAGTGTCAACACGTGGTGGAAACCGTTGGCAGCAGCACATGAGCGGGTGACTGGCCTAGCGAGTTCTTAGTGGTCAGGTCAGCACCGGCATTGAGAGCATCCATGACCTCGGCCAGATCTCCTTTGGCCACAACCTCGAGGAACCGCTTGCGCTGCTTGACCGTCTTAATGGCTGCCAGCTTGTGGCCGAGGAAGTGCAAGACCTTGGCGCCGCGGTGGCGGTAGCCGTGCAGCAGGTGCTGACCCGCTGTCGTCTTCTTGGCGCTCACGGGTACTAGCGCGCCATCCGTCGGGTACACGTAGCCGCGCGCGGCCTCAAGCTGCTGCTTGACAGGGCCGCTGAGCGTCATGTCTGTCTTGGATAACTTCTCGACTGGAAGGTAGGGAGGAAGACAAGCGGCTGGCTTGTGGAATAGCTGCTGGAATATACAAGCCGGTGAGTGTTCGATAGATTCGCTCGGCAGGTGCGGCTGGCGAGGCGAATGCGGCTGTGTCTAATACCTGCTCTGAAGAAGCGAGCGAGGTGATGGAGACTGCGAATGTCCACGAGTGAGCCCAGCGTTACGCCGCTTTTGTGGTGCTCGCTTTATTGGAGCTACAGTAATTGGTTCAATTCGAACAGTTAGTATATACCAAGATACGAAACCAATTAATACAAAAGGTGAAATTTAAAGGAATCTCCTTTTCAGCTGATATCTAATTAAAGAGGTTATAAGTCATGCAAAATCAGTAATAGATGCAAATGTTTTGTAAATTAATAACCTGACTAACTACATTTCAGAATCTGATCTACCCAAGTCAAACCACCTCCTAAACCATAATATTTGGAGGATACTGATTCGGTCCACCCACTGCATACGACAGGGGTAGGGTTGGCAAAGAGTTCAGTCAGTTCGCCTGCTCCACATGCTGCACTCAGATAAGCCGTTGCCAACAATCTAGGAGCGCGACTGTGCTTGGGATCGCTGCTTGCTGCCAAGCTTGCGGGCAACTCGCTGGCACTGTAACCTTCAAGCTTGCAAGACTCTAACTGGCAATGTAGCCGCAGCTGAGTCCGTTGCAGTGTCCCATGGAGGTCGGAATGATCATTTAATGCGCCTCTTCTCTGCGACTTCTACGTCACCACCCTACAGCCGATTGATCGTGGCGCCAGACAATTGGCCAGACGGAGATCGGCTCAACAAGTGTCCTCCTGCCTGCAGTGCTTGTGTACTACAGAGTGTAGGACTCCTACTTGTAGTCCCCATCATGTGTGTGCGTATGGATTAAAGGGTTAATTATAGCAAACTCGGTTGCTTTCGTTGTTCCAAGTCGAGTCCACAGAGCCCAGGGTTCTTGGCGACCTGATGGCCGTGCAGCATGATGTGCAACGTCACACCGAGCGGACAGCGGAGACCCTTTGTCGATGATGATGGTCTGCTGCATGCCACCGTCTTGGTATCACATGGAGGCGTGGTTATTGTGATACCACAGCGGATTTTCTACTGTTCTTGCTCCTAGCAAGTAGAAAAAACAATGGCTATTGCATGCCGCTGAACATGAATCATGGTATATGATCTGGATACTTAAGCTCCTGGCTTCTAGCGTTTGGTTACAAGCACAATGGTACGCGTAATTCACGTCGGAAACCACCGAGATGAGGTTGAAGCCAAGTTCACATAGATTTCCCACTCAAAATATTTTTTATTTCGACTGTATTTTCGAAGTCACTATTTGATTTAATGACCTCAAAAAGAGTGGCCTTCAGTAACAGTGCACATGCTGAGGAGTGCAATGGCTGCGCTTCCGCCTGTAGCTCGATTGTCCGTCGCGCCCATGGTATAATCTTCGTCACCGGCCAATTACGCACGGTTGAAGACTCTGACGATTGCTGTGCTTGCTGCAGATGGACTGGACGGACCGCCACTACCGCTTCATGATGCGGATGATCACCAAGGAGACTCTGCTTTTCACAGAAATGGTGGGGGACCAAACGGTGAGTTGTTGCCATCCGTTTACGTCATTTACCCGTGTTAATTTGTCAACATGTCGCCGATAGTTGCTACACCAGAAGAAGAACCTCGACTACTTTCTGGGTCACGACCCTGCTGA
>VOQZ01000235.1:0-47781 GCA_008079305.1 Phytophthora palmivora | reverse complement strand
ATCCGATGGATCGAACTCCGATGCGGGATCCGGAGATCAGACAATGGACCCGGTCCTACAGGCGGATCTGGTCCGGCCAATCCGCCCCCTGGACGTCAGCCTCCTCGGATCACCTTCGTCCCTCAGGTTCATTCCCCGAGGGTCGTTTTATTCCTGGTCGGCGGATTGTCCGGGTCATGGCTGCCGCCAACATCGATCCATGGATTGAGTCCCGGTTGGCAAATCAAACTTGATTGCCATGACCGTGAACTCTTATTCCCGATCCTGCATTCCGGCCCGACTGATCTTCCCTCATCGGCCGACGATCTACACATCTCCGCGGCCCCCGCCTTCTGTGTCATTTGATCACAGAGCCAACGTGAAGGCATTACAAAGCGGCGGAGCCTTGGCGAGTGATCCGGAACACTCTGCCTCCGGTTTCCTTCGAGGCTGATGTTGGTGGCCGACTTGGGATCTTCGTCCGCCAATATCGCGATTTCGAAGCGTCGGAGCTGATCGCGTACTGGGAATCGACCCACAAGTTCCCGATCACTGCGGCCATGATCGCGCAATCGCCGTGGCTGGGATCTTTCGCCAAACAGCGTAACAATCGGCGATCTCACGCGGGCAATAGGTGGAAGCGCATGTTGCTCACGCTGATCCAAGCCATGATCGAGGTTGGTGTGATCTGGATCTGCTACTAGATCCATTCTCTCCACTTCCCCAAACGGACTGACGAAGTGGCTTGGTATCCCGGGGATCGAAGCCAGACGTGCAAATCTGGCCGATCCGCAGCTTAATCGCCGGGAGCCTACTGATCTGCTGGAGGCGTTAGCGGAGGCCGACACAGCGAGATCCCTGGCGCAACCACTATCGGGATCACACTGCAGATCACCCTGCGCGCCATCTCCCCCGTTTGGATCGCAAATTCTTCGGTCTCCAAGTGGCGCAACCGCCAACCAGTAGCTAGATCGTAGTGATTAGCTCTCGTACGTGATTTGTCTCCTTTCATAACATCTTTCAATATATGTCCGGTGATCTTGACTTGTACTTCCCATTTACCTCGATCCACTCCCCTAGAGTCGTGACCGTCCTCGATCAGCTAGGATCTTGGATCTCGAGACTTGATCTTCCATCCTCATCGTATTCAATGTATATATGCATACCCATTCCACCGATCTACATCCCCCATGTAGATCCTTCACCCGACTTCACCACGACAACAACCAGCTTGTTGTCGTAGATTGCAACTTCACGATTCTTCGTGAGATTGCATCACACCGAATCGATTACGATTCGTGCGATCTCGCAAAAACTCATGTAGCAGAGCGCCACAATTAAGATTTACTTCATCCACCCAAGTTGGATCATCATATCCTCGCCAGTGTACGAGGAATTCGCGGTGGATCCGTCCATATCTCGTTCTCCTTCCTGATCTCATATCTGTGATCTTCTCCACTTCATATTCATCAGGATCGCGATCTTGGATCCAGCTGTCCCCTGGTAATAGATCTTCGTCAAAATCAAGACGATCTTGACTTTCCACATTGAGTCGCATTAGTGGTCGATCTGGATACTCTTTCACGAGCTTCAACTTGTTCACGTGTACCATAGGAAAAATGTGATATCCGGATCCGGCAATCTCCAATTCACCGCATGTTCGCCGACTTTCTCCACGATCCGGAATGGTCCATGCCACAAGTGTGCTAACTTCTTAGCATATCCCTCTTTTACTCGATCTAGGTATAAACCACACCCGTGATCCGACCTCGATCTGATGTGGGCGGATCTCCTGGTTGTGTAGATCCGCTCGATCCGAGATCGCCTCTCGCAGCCGTTGATTGACTTGTTCCCGAACCTGCTGATAGTACCGCTGGATCTGATACCTCCATCGCCTGGATCCCGATCATATCTTCGTGTACTTCCCACCGGGATCACCGCTTCCAAGGTGGATCTAGGATCCCACCCATGTACCAGATAAAAAGGTGTTTCTCCTCGGATCCGATCATGTGCGGTGTTGATCGCAAAAGTAATCCTCTCTGCATACTCGTCCCAATCTCGTTGATCTAGATCCTGCACATACATCTTGATCGCCCGCGTTGTGGTCTGTACCATACGTTCTGCAGATCCGTTGGCTTGGGGCCGATATGCCATCGTTGCACGTTGACGTTGGCCCAAGATCTTGTTAAACGCTCGGAAAAAGTCGGACATAAATCCTGGTTCCCGATCATGCCTAATCGCTTCGCTGGCCCAAATCGTCGGAAGACACATTCCTCATATGATTCGGCGACGGTCTGGGCAGTTCTTGATGAGCTAGCCTTCGCGATCACATATCCAGAGAATAGATCTTCGAAGATCAACAACTCCGTATTCCCTTTATGCGATCTGGGTAAGGACGGGATGTGATCCATAGCTATGATCTGGAAAGGATATGTTGCCTGAAGGTTGCCTGGCGACTCTCCTTGGATCCGAGGTTTACTCTTACCAGTCTCACAATCCACACATTCACCCACGTATCTTTGGACGCTCTTATACAGACCTCTCCAATGGAAGTGATCTCGGATCCGCTGATAAGTCCGACCGATCCCTTGGTGTCCACCTTCTAGGCTCACATGGTAATGATGTAGTACGTCCTGGCGTAGAGTTTCCGGGATCACTAGTCGCATCAGCTTATCTCGATCTGCATCCGTCGGTCTCGTAGAAGGGCAGTAGAACAGTAGATCGTGGTGATCCAGGTCATAATCGGCCGCTAGATTAGCATATGATTTGGCTTCTTGCTGAGTCAGATCTTGTAAATCACCATCAGATATCTCTTCAATCCCGAGATCCACACCTCCTCGTCTTGGGCTTGTCGGATCCGATCAATCCTGAGATCCCGTACTATTTCCTCCCGCAATGATCGGGGATCTGAAGTCGTTCGCGTCGTAGATCGCGAGCCTGATCGTGTTACTACTGCCGTGATCTGGGCTGCCTGATCCGTCCTCTTGACTACTAATACCTCGTCCAATCTATTCAGCGTGATCAGATCCTGCTTATCCTCATCTGACTCAATCTCCACTCCACCTTGTCGTTGCAGTGCTGCACTAGCCAAACTGTCCGCGCTGCCGTTCCAATCTCTTTTCACATGCACAGTTCGTGATCTGGCCAGTCTCTCAGACGATCTAAAGCCCTTTGCTTGAGTAGAGTCAGACCGGGCGCCTTACACTCGATCTCACCCCTGACCTGTCGGATCACCAGATTAGAGTCACCACAGAACACCACTCGTTTACGATCCACTGTACTCAACAGATCCAGGCATAGCAACAGCCCATGATATTCGGCCTCGTTGACGGTAAGATCTTCCGCATAGGCTGATCTGGCCTGGATCACCGTCCATTCAGGCAACTTCCACAAGATCGCACTATATGCGCCACCTCCACGCTTCACGCGGGCTGATCCATCGAAACTGACTACATACAGCTCCTCTTCTGCTTGGATCACAGGGATTGGAGCTTGGATCTTCCGTCGTGGCTCTTTCTTGGGCGAGATCTGGATCAAAGCTTCGTCCACCCTGGATCTGGGCGTGATACTAGCCGCAATTACCCCTAGGATCTCTTCTTCTCCTTTAACACATTTCACAATCTCTAATGTCCACGGTGATAGCAGTGACGCCCATTGGCCCAATCGCCCTTGTAATCCGGTCGATCTAAATAACCAGGCCAACGTGGAGTATCTAGTCAGCACCCGGATCCGGCGTCCCACCAACATGTTATATCCGAGATCCAGGATCCTTAGCAGCGCCAACACTTCTTTCTCCACGGGGCTGTAATTCAACTCGTTCGACTTCAACGTCCGGCTCGCGAAGGTGATCGGATAGTAGATCTGGTCGTACTCTTGCACGAGAGCTGCCGAGATCGCCCAATCACTTGCATATACGATCACCACAGCCTCCCGATCCGTATCAAAATGACGTAGGATCGGGGTGGATGCGATCTTCGATTTGAGTGTCTCGAAGGCCCGATGAGCACGGATCCATCGTGGATCAACCCTGTCTACCTCCAGTTCTTCTGGATCGAACGTCTCCGTGGACTTTAATGTCAGACCCGATCCCAGATCTTCCTTCAGATCCAATGATCTAACTCCGTACGTTCCATACTTCGCTTGATCTGGATCCGCACATCATCCTTGGACATTACGGCGAAATCGACCTCCCTCAACTCGTACAGCACGGCTGCGTAGATAGCGTAGTCTTCGATAAATCGACTGTAATAATTCAAGCTGCCCAGAAAAGATTGCATCGATCTCAGCGATCCAGGGAACGCTAAATCCGTTAATGCCTCTAGATCCTTGGGATTCGCCTCCAGTCCATCTTTCGAAACTCGATGACCGAGATATTCCACTTTACTCATACCCCAGAAACTCTTCACCACACTGATCGACAGATTCCATCTATCGCACGCCTCCAGTAGGGCGTCCACTCGATCGCATAGCTGATTCCAACTATCCGCTGGTATAAGGATGTCATCGATATACGATCTGCGTCCGATCACTGATGGCTTGTCCGGATCATCGGCTTCTCCCACTTCAAACACATCCATAGATCTTGGATCCGATCCAGGAGGCGGGATCCGGGTAAATCCATACAGGGCGTTGTCGATCAGACGTTGGTAGATCTGTGGCGCATTCTTCAAGCCGAACGGCATACGATTCCATTCGAATAGCCCAAATGGGGTAATGAAAGCTGAGATCGCTCGAGCTCGATCTGTCATAGTCACCACCCAGAATCCACTGGCCATATCCAAGAGCAATACCACAAGACTTTATCCAGATCTTCCAGAAGATCGTTGATCAGGGGCATAGGGTAGACCATCAGTTGAGTGAGGCTATTGACCAGACGGTAATCAATACACAGCCTAATGTCCACCCCATTCTTCTTCACGATCACCACGATCGGCGAGGCCCAGGGTGATCTGGAATAGCTGATCATCTTAGCTGATAATAATCCCTTAATCAGTTCCGATAACTTCTCGCGAAATCGAGGGGCGATCTTCCTCACTCTTTGGGCGATTGGTCTAGCATCTCCCACATCGATATCACAGACCACACCTCTCGCGGCTGGTGGCAGAGCGTTCCCCTTCCCGATGAGAAGATGTCGATATTTCCAGATCTTCTGACGTAATCGTTCGATCTCCGCAGTGGTCTGGATCCCCGGATCTCCAACTTGGATATCCTCCATCTTCACTTCATCCGTGGTAGAGTTGATTTCTGGGAGGATCGCCATCTCTTGATCTACATTCTCCGCATACAGATCGTTACCTTCATGGTAATGTACCTCCGGATCCGGCTCCGGATCGGGAGAATTACTCTGATTCTCCAGCGACGCCTCCTGTATCGGGGCCGATAACCGTCCGGGTAGATCTCTCTCAGCTGATCCTCCGATCTAAATCGTCCATCTTCACCTGATCCATATTTTGGTTTGTCACCTCGATCTCTACCGGTTGGATCGGGGTCCGATCCGGCGGATCCATCCCCACTGATGGTTGATCTTCGGTCGTCACTGCTGGTTTTACCTGTATCTGCGAGATCTCAGGTCGTTTCAGGATAGCACGAGGTGCGGGGTAGGAAGGTCGATCTACCATCGGCTCTGTGGATTCCATCAAGATCTCATCATGCTCAGATCCTCCTTCCACCGTGGCTTCTAGAGCTAGATTTTGCCATTCCATATACCGACGTGACCCCACTGAGACAAATCCTGGCATTCGGGGAATGTGATCACCCGCTAGCCAGATCCCAACCCTTACATCTTCTTGCAATATGATTGCCTTATCGCTTACGTTGGTGATCTGTCTCCTTCCGAGGCCTTTTACCACTGTAGGTACCCAACGATCTCCCCTGGTGACCCAGAACTTCTCGTGATCTGACATCCGGAGATGTAGTTGAAGTTCCACTGATTGCCCGATCTCGATCTGGATATGTTCTCCTACGGTTACCAGCCGGGCCTTGTCGCTATAGAGCTGTCGACGCCCACTAAGCTGGATCCGCACTTCATCAGGTAAGCTTATAGATCCATAGGCTAGATCCATCGGATCCCCGCCGGTACCATGAAATCCATACCCAGGATGGCATCTTGGCCTGCCAGATCTCCAACCCAAATATCGAAAAAGTAAACCAGCGACCCGGCCATAGTGATCTTGATCCGGGTTCTTCCTTCTGTCCTGTAAACACTTTCGCCAATCCCAACGCAATCTTGGATCTGGCTCGTATCGATATAGCACCCAACCTTACGAGCAAAGGCCGTATCCACTATGGACACTTCGGCGCCTGTATCTAAGAGCAAGATCCCTTTCTCATTGTTGATCTTACCAGCGATCTTGGCTTGTCGGAACCATTTTCCCGGGGCATAGTGTTTCCAATATCCCCGAGATTCTCCTGGCAAGAGATCCATAACTTCGGATCTTCGGATCTCCTTGATCTGACTTGGCTTCTGGATCACTGGCGTATCCTCTTGATCTGTGGGCTTGAACCACAGATCTGGATCCTGTTGCTTCCAGTAACCCCTTATCTCTCCCGGATGGAGGTCCACCATCATGGTCACTTCAGATCTGGAATAATCATCTGCCTGGCGGATACTCGAGATTGCGACAGCACGGTTTCCATTCAGATCATATGTATTACCGCGTAGATCTGGGATCTTGCTACCCTGATCTACCGATTTCTTGTTCACAAATGCATAGATGCAATATCTAGAACGCTCGGCTCGTACCGGATTCCAACCCGGCGAGCGTCCTAGTTTAACATCTTTTCTGCAGATTCCGGAAGCATACCTGCATGTTTGGCTGGGTTGAACCATTGGCGGATCTGGTTGTAGAACTCTTCCATAGGGCATTTTCCCATATCATGTAATTCCCCGCACCCCCGGCACACAAAGAGGCAGTGATCTGCCGGATGTCCTCGCTTGCCACACTTATGACAAGTGAGGCGTCTCCAGCATCCTAGATCTGAATGCTTCTTGGATCCACAGTGCGAGCAACGATTCCGATCGGATCCGCCGCTCTGGATCCGGGATCTATGATCTGGTGGGGTTTGATCCGTCGACTTGTGGATGATTGGTACTTGCTCGACCTTCTCCATACCGGATTCAGTTTTTGGAATAACCTCCTGTTCAGCTGCCAGGTAGATCCGCCGATGATTGTCTCCGTCCGAGTCAGATCCATCCGATCCGTCGGATCCAGACTCAGATTCAGACTCTACCGTCCGGATCTGTACCGCGCGGACATGTTTCGTCGTAGCAGCCGGTGCTGGATTAGTCGCTTTCTGCCGGTACTTGCTGGATCCGAATGCGGCCTTCTTCTGCCTGCTCTTTGCACGTTCACGGGCTCGTAGCACTTCTTCCAGATCGTCCGCGTCGGATAACCGTAGCAGGGTCAGCCTGTCAGCTAGATCTTGATCTTCCAGCGTCTCAATATAGTGATCCACATGTTCGCGTCGATCCTTCGCATTACCGTCCTTGATCTTCAACTTTGCGCGTAATCCGGCAACATTAAGGCGGTAAAGATAATCGAGGGGAGATTCTTCTCGTCGGCGTCGGGCATGATAGTATTGTCTAGCCACTGATACCCCCAATCCGCAGTACTGGATTTGGAAAGCTCGAAGCAGATCCGACCATTTGTTACGGGTGGATCTGCTTAGTTGCCGATACCAATTCTTGGCGGATCCAGCCAATAGATCCGCAAAGGTCAAACATTTCTCTTCATCGGAGGCTTGATCTCGCATGAACGCCGATTTCACTTTGCCAATCCACGCTCTGGCCCGATCTTCGTCTTGATCTTTCCCTGTGAATTCCTTGAGGTCTGAGATCGCGGAAATCCGGACTCTCTGGATCATGGTTGATCCGGCTGATCCGGTCGTGGCTGTAGCTACCGATGCTCGAGCGGCCATGGGGAAGTCGATATCGTCTGGATCATACTCCCATCGAGATGTGCTGTGTTCAGATCTTACAGACTCCATGTCTACATCTTGCGATCCTGGATCCTGTACCTTCACCGCTCCTTGATCCATGATCGGCACTCGCTGTTCCGCCAGGAATCTACTCATGGCCGCTTCGAAATACTTCTGCAAGGTACCTGATGAGGCATCTGACGTTGTGGCTGCTGTGATCTGGTCTTCGGAGGCCGGGATCGTCCTTGAGCGGCCGGATCTCGGCTGATTCCGACGTTGGATCTTGGATCGCGCCTCCAGCATTGAAGTACCAGACGGTCCCAGTGACATTCGCTTCGGCTCCGATGAGAGATCTGATTCGTCCTCGGCAGCCGATGCGTAATGTGATGAGGACGTTTGGCGGTCCGTAATACTTGCCGGAGGTGATGGCACTGGATTTGTGATCTGCGGGATCTCGCCGACTAGGATCTTAAGCTTGGAGAATAAATCCTTGGTGGCAGTCTGGATCACCTTCAGATCCAGATCAAAGACATCATCCGCATCGAAAGCTCCAGTGGTCATCCCTGCTTCCTTCAGCAGTCGCAACAAATCCTTGACTGCTTCTAATTTGTTGGCAGTCTTGATCGGAGCTGATACAGGTTCCCTTGGATCCCCGACCTGCTTCAGCCTCAGGATCCGCATCACGGGATCTCGATCCAAAAACTCGCGAAGTTCCTTGTGATAGAACAAGTTCTCTAGATCTTCGTCGGACCAACCTTGTCCCGATCTGGATCTAGGTTTAGATCCGATTTGATCTTCATCATCCATCTCTGGAGCCTTCATCTTCTTTCGCGTTAGCTTCTTTTTGGGTTTCTTCTTATCGGATCTGGAGATTGAAGGATCCTTGGGTGGATATGGTGGAGGCTCGATCGGGGATCCGACCAATCTGTACGGTTCCACTTTCGCCTTCCCTTGTTTTGTTGACGGATCTCGACTTGCGTCGAGATCCGCCGGGGTCCCTGCGGGGACCTGTGGAGGTAGAGGTTTTTCTTCTAGATCTGGATCTGGATCCAGACCACCCTCTCTTCCGTCAGCAGAGTTCCTCCTAGCGCTCTGCTGATCCGCGGATCTTGATTCATTCAGCGGCATCATCGTCGATCCGAGGTCCGATGACGCTTGTTCCCCTTGTTCAACCTTCACTTGAACATCTTCTTGAGACTCACGGTGAAATCCCGAGTCACCAACAGATCCGGGCACGCGCACCATTGTGGTGTAGCGGGATCAGCAAAATCTGCGAGATCGCTAGATCCAACTTCCCACCAATGCCCGGACACCGACTAACGAAGGGGGTCCTCCGATGATCCGTGATCTGCTGAACTTGCTCACCTTGTGTACCCGTCGGTTGGGCTGGATCTTCCTCTCTTGGTGACTGCTAAGTTGCTCGATCGGTGTTGGTTGAACGTCTTGGCGTGACGTTGGGGTCGTAGAGTGGCGTGGAAGTCTTCACACCACTCGCCAGTAGTAGATCCGGAGTCCAAGCGATTAGATCAAGCTTGGATCCGGCGGCCTAGATCTGGATCCGGCCTTGTAGTAATTCCTTTCTCGTTGATTTCCCTTTATGCGGGGTCCTTTGATTGCTTGGCGCTTCCTATAGCGCGATCTTGATCGTTGAGAAACCGAAGATCTGCCGGCTAAGCAATTAATACCGGGATCTTGGATCTGCACTTAGGGTAAGATACTAGGAGGTTGGATCTAGCCAATATATTATCTAGATATTATCAACCACCCTAGATCTATACACCTAAATCGCTATTAATACCGTAGGGCCAATGTAGTTCCCGTTTCCAGGCGTGTAGCGAAGCACTTGTGTCGTACGATGCAAATTCGGTTCTGATTTAATGTTAAGACCTATCCCATCCTGTATCCTATCCTTAACGACACATCGACTGATTACGCTATCCTGATTCTTGTCCCTTTTTGTCCTCACCATCATAGCAGTCGACATCCTTGCAGATCACCCTGGATCTGAACCATAAACATTGGATCACTAGTCGCAATGTTGTGATCTGGACTTCTCCTTTCTCCAATATCGTAATCATCCCTCGTAATATCCAGATCACAGGTCTCCCGAGTCAGATCATGCCTTAATAAGCCAGATCATGCTGATCCAATTCCAGATCGTATCGATCTCCTCGATCTCCTCGATCTGGGGTTTCCATGTATGATCCAGTGATAATACTTCGTGATAATCGTAATCATACCGTACCCACGCTTAATCCGTGATTGTTAATCCCCAATAATCATCCAGCTTTACCGTAATATATCTTGATCCTGGATCACTATGATCCGCCTATGGATCTAGGTCCACAAGCCTTGATCCAAGTTCCCTGAATGGACCCGCATATGCTAACCGATCTGGTCTTCACGGATATAGATTATAGCCTAGATCTGGACATCTAGGCTTAGATCGCCAGTTTCCACAGTGCATATAGACATACTGTCGCACCCATATTACAATCATGCCAGTCCCACATCATCCATATCCATATGTGATCTTCCCAGCTCTTCGGATCTGGGTATGTATGTAGATCGTACGCCAATCCATCCATCACGTCCCACCCAGGGCATCATTAATCTCCATCAATCTTATCCATCAACTGGATCCGTAACCAGATCCAGCCACATCAGCTCGTCATCTACTCCAATCACATCACGTCAGGTCCGATCACGTCTAAATCGGATCTTTCCTGGATATTCCAATGCCAAATCTTTCAAATCCACTTCACCACACCTTGATGTTGTCAAAAGCATCCTGGTGCTGTTGCTCCCAGACCCAGTCGCCATCTTTCTTTAAGAGATCCGACAAGGGTCGAGCTAGTTCAGCGTACCCTGCGCTGTACTTATGAAGATAGTTGGCTAAGCCCAACCACTTCCGGAGGTCCTTTTGTGACCTCGGGGTCGACCAAGCCGCAAAATGGCTTTGGCCCCAAGGAACGCCTCCGTGCTGTCAAAGTCCTCAAACTTTACAGCCAGGTCCATTCGGACCCCAGGTACGTTGACCACCTTTCCATCGGCCAGTCTCGCCGAGAGCTGGCCTCTGCCTTCGCTTTCACGCTGAGCATCGGCAAAAAAGTCGCTATTCCGTTCGACCGTCTGGCGTCGAGCAAAGTGCGTCGACGCCCCAGAATCGGTTAGGATTCGGAAGGGATCTCAAATATCCGATGAGCTCTGTACGACCGTACCCAGTTCCATGGGTACCGGCCCGGTGCTAGCTCCAGCTGCTGGAGCTGCTTGCACTGCGCCTGTTGACCTTAAGCCTCAACGGCTTAGGTTGGGCTGGTTTCACCTCAGCCACGGGGGTTTGTAGCCCCTGTACGTGGGCGATAAGACCTCTCTCGTACGTGTCGAACGCCTCAATGTGTTCGGCCTGCTCGGCCGGCGTAGCAGCCGCCAAGCTTCGGAGGGCATCTCCTCCAAAGATGCCCACCATCTTCCGGACCGACTCAAACTGAGAGTCGGTCAAATGAGGGAACTCCCCTCTATCCATCCTGGCTTACCTTGTAGGACCAACAGAGGATTCAGGTAGTCAATCTACCCGCGTAGGTGTGGATCGACTACAAGTGCTACCAACTGTGACGGGGTCACACGAGCACCTTGCTTGAGGAAGCGTGCTATCAAGAGTATACAAACTCTAAGTGAACGGCAGTTCACTAGTCCCTGGTCTTAGGGGACTTAATAGCCAGTTTAGCGTAAGTTTTAGACTGATTTATTTATAGTTAATTAGGTCATTTGGCCTGTAATACAAACTCCTAATTAACTATACTTTAAGCTAATTATGCATATAAAAGGTAGGTCAAACGTTATTTGTTGGTTCTCAGCCACCTAGTCCTACGCGGCAGTAGTGTGGCCCACACCAGGAGTGTGGTCCACACCACTCACAACAGAGTATCTAAAACCAATACTAACAGAAGTATATCTACTTCTAGAGGAGGTACCCTTTCTGGGATACCCCTCATGTAACCCCGATACACTTGACGGGCCAGCAGTCACAGTGACCATGCATTTAGCAGTAAGGAACATGCTTTTAGTTAGATAAACATGAAGCGCCACAGAAAAAAGAGAAATTCATGCAGGGTAGCAACAAAGGCACGAAAAGAAACAGAAACAAGTAAAAGTTCTAGGAAGTGTGATGTAGCGAACATCAAGTTTGGCCCTTGGCTGAGTCTAAGGAGCCGTGGCCTACGGTACAAGATTGCGACGCACCAGAGCTCGGCTTTTAAAGCGGCTTAGGAGTGGTGGTCCACGGTACGGACTCGGCTGAAGACTTCTTAGAGGAAGAAGCTGAGTTCAAGGACTCGGCTATGGTACCTTCAGAGCTACCGGAAGAAGATGCGACCAGGCGCAGGGACTAACGACCATCGGGAGAGCCGGGAACAGTCGCTTCGACTGGGCTGAAAGGTCGGCGAGATTTATAACGACTCTATTTCACTAGATATTGTATAGGAACCAATTAGGAATCAGAAAAGGGGCTTAAGCCCCTAGTATTAAACAGAGCAGAATTTTCTAGGTCCAGAACACGTGTACACTCTTCCGGTAAGTCCCTGCACGGGCCGGATTATGTCTGCCGTCAGAACTCGAGAGGCATAGCTTGTAGAGTTCTGACTGGTAGCGCCAAGAGATTAGATTGGCCCGGGGATGGGCGTGTCTCGCCAAGCGCGAAGAACAAACCCCGCCGAGCTCGGCGGGTCGGTATACCGTACAGCCCGGGTACCGTTACTCTTTCAGCCGAGTAGCCTTTGCCTCGGCGACCCGTAAAAGCGCTAACGCGCCGTCGTCCATCCTTTGGTGGAGGGCACGGGATAACATATTATTGGCTGGCTTGGTTGGTTGGTACTCGGTGGAAGCGAGACACCAGCTGTCCCGGAAGGGCCAAACCGCTAGGGGACAATCCAGCGCAGGCCAACAAATGCCTACCTAACTCGGCGATTGTTGTGGTTGCGTTCTATTTATCCACATCTGACGGATTTGTGCGTTCTGCAACACCACAGAAGCCCCTGTAGAACAGGAAGACATGCATGTTTAGGGAGACCAACGTAATTCATTATTAAATATACACACTACCCCTCACTTGAGACCAACGCCTAAGGCTTCACTACAAGACCAACACTCCGCAACTTCAACATCGACCAACACTCTTCTCCGGCAAAAACCCGACACTTTACCCGAATAGAACCCTCTAACAGTAACCTTGCCATAACCCTGAAGTAACCACAATCAAATTTGCAATACAGGCGATCAACCATATATTTATCTTGCTTTTCCTTTAATTGATATGAATGAAGGGAAGCAATTGATTTGGGACACGCTGTGAGCTCATATATCCAAGGACGTGAAAGCCAAATGCTCGACTCGCAACATCGCATGTGTGTCATTCCTGGTGGTCTCGCTCCTTATCTACAAGACGTTGAAGGACCTGCTTTACATTGAGATAAATGCATGGAAGGAGAGTGACAAGGTTGAGTACACGCGTTTGGCAATCCACGTATGCCGTCTGTGGCAGTCGTCTTTGAATAAGTGCGAAAAGCTTAGCGTGACACAGACAGTAGAACTGTCAACAACTCGATCGAGGCTGCTGGCTTTGGTGATGATTACATGGAGTGGCATTTTGCTCAGCACGACGTGTATGGCGAGAAGTTCTGTGAAAAATGGGAAAATGCTGATGCCACTCAAGAAGTAGTAGTAATCAAGGTGTACCCTACTCAATAATTCATAACCTTTTGGAGATTTGAGGGGTACAATTAAAATTTAATCCGGCATTCCCCTGGCACTATTTAATAGTGCCAGGGGAATGCCGGATTTGTTTTTGTTCTTGCCGTTCTTCATTTGTTCTTGACGAAATAGCACTGGAAAAGGTGTGCATGCAGTATATAAAGGCAAAGCTGAAAAGTTTTGAGGGGAGTCCTTGTAATTTTGCATTCCGGTGGTGAAGATAGCGGTTCGAACCTACAAGTGAGGATTCACTGCCTAATTCTCCACCCTGGGCTACTTTCAGTTGCTGCATCGACATTAACACGGTGAACTACAGTGGTCACTATACAACTGCAGTGTCCTTACATGGGCGTCCAGCACCAAATCGTGGCTACTGTACGCGGTAATTTCGAGAAGTTTCGTCAGTTTCTGCTTGGTCGCGTTTGTTGCGTCGTCACAACATCATGACGATGGTGACAGACCAGCGCAAAGACAAAAAGACAGTGGAGCTGCTTGGGATCGGCTTGAATCAAGTATCTCGCTCTGCTTCGTGCGTTACGCGGTAACTTCGCTTCTCTCGCCGAAACAGGCAAAGATACCACCGAGCAATGCCTGTTCGGACACGAAAGAGATTAGCGAAAGGGTTAATGAATCAAGCGCTTGCTCCCTATAGCAGGTGTGTTTGTAGTGTCGCTCGTTTTATCAAAGGAGGGTCTCCATTGATGCTGGAGTTTTGAGTTCCCCATTGGTCTGCTTCAGCTGAGCTCAGTAATATTAGAGTGACTGCCGCATTTGATGTCATCAAATTGATGATAACGGAGCCCAGTCGTTCGCGGTCGCATTGTCTATACGTCGAGGGATGCGCATCTGAGTTTGCTTCAGGTTGACGGTCAAGTATTGGCTTGCTCCAAACAATGTCAAACAAACTTGGGAACAAGTAACTGAGGAACCTTTGTCACTAGCGCGAATGTCGAATGTGGCGACAGCATTTGTCACGATTGCGCCTACCAGCGGCTTCAGCACGTTCCGCTGCAATTTGCCGAGAAGTACAAGGGTCGATAGCGTTTGGGCATCGAAAGTGGTGAGGCAGAAGATGCTCTACTGGTATTGTAATTCCACACAATAGAGACCACAATGGGCTTCTGTCCCCAAAGTGCATGTATATGGACTCTATGAGTGGAGGCTACCTTTAACATTCCCTGTCGTTACAAAAATAGGTCGTGTTTGACCCAAACCCGCTTCAGTTTGTTCGTAAAGTTCTCCACTTTCATCAGCACACTGCTGAGTTGCAGTGTGCTGATCGCTCCACCACCATAGTACCAAACAATATTTATTGATGGCCACGTACGGTCCCGTTTATCAAAACCGCATTGGTCCACAGTCCTAGAGGTGCAGGAGACAGCAGCAAGGAGACTTCACTGTCTTGCAAGTTGCATCGCTACCGCTGTGATAGACGAGCGCCTAGCTCTGTGCTGCACAGCTGGGCCACCACGTGCGTACGGGTGTACAGTAGTGGAGCTCGGCAAAGGCCAAACCACAAAGCTAAACTCCGAGAAACGGAGCGCACGACAAGGTCAGCATCTCGTGAATGGCAGTCGGCATTGCGGACACAGTAACATAAACCACCAGGTAGAGCACGTCATTAATGCTGGCAGTCTCGCTATAAGCCACACTGATTTCATGCTGCGCGAAAGTCTCACCATGCATGTCAAGTTTGCAAGTCAGCTCTTGGGCAGGAAAAGGGCAGTGAAAAATGGCACTGTCGACGCGATCTGAAATAGTGTCAATTTGTGCTCTCATTTGAACGACACAAACTGTTTTTGGAAAACGCGATCTACAAAACAAAGTGCTCTTTTAACATTTCCAACCAATCACAGCGCGTCCATCGCGTCGGTACTTACTTTTTCCGCCTCAGCTCATCTCCATTCATGCTCTTCAATTGCCACTAAATAAACTCCCAAGTGGACCAATACTTGATAATCAGCGGCGTGGCTTCCACGGTGGAGTCGACACACCATGCAAATGCAGCGTGACTACATTGGGCATACCCCCAACTGGCCATTCCCCCAACTGGCCGTCCATAGGCCATCCCTCTGTATGCGTATACTCTTCTGCTAGTGGCTATTATTCGCAACGGATTACAGCCAATCCAATGGCATTTCTTTTTTCGCAGAGAAAAGACTTGGTTTCTGTATTGCTTGCCAGCCGTGGCCAGCACACTCTCACACTCGCGCCATTAGCGACGAGTGACGCCGACCTGGTTGCAGCCTTCTGCCCGCGGATCCACAGCTCAGCCCACAGCAGCTACAGACAGACAGACAGACAAACAGACACAGCTCTCTATCTTACGCTCCGCCGCGCGCTCGCTTGCCGATGATGCGAGACGTGAGCGCGCGCTTTAAGTACAGCGAGCGCGAGTTCCACAAGACCGCGAGACGCAGCAGCAGTGACGACTCGGAGAACAAGCCACCGCCCGCTGCCGCCAACGCTGCACAGAGCGTCCATGATGAGTCATCTCCTCCCGACTCCTGTCCGTCGCGCGAGCTCATCCACAGCCACATTCGAAGATACTACAGGGAAGTGGACGCCGCCGCCAAGGCCGCGACCGACTGGGAAACTGTGAGCGCCCGCATCCGCAGAGACCTCGCCCCATATACGGTACTCAAGCTTGGTGGATTCTCGCTGGGAGATGCCTGTACCAGACTGCTGAGCGACGTGCTAGCCCACGGCGCCTCAAAGCTGCGCACGTTGGATCTCGGCTTTAACCGATTGACTGACAAGGGCGCGACCCAACTGGCCGAGGCACTGGAGACCAACACATCGCTCGAGAGTTTATATCTATCAGGAAATGAGATTGGACCCACAGGAACCCGAGCGCTAGCACAGGCACTTACTAAGAACACACATCTGCGCAGTCTGCATCTCAGCGGCAACAATATTGGCGAGGAAGGTGCCCGCTATCTAGCAGATGGAATTGCAGGCAATACAGCGCTGAGAGCATTGTATTTGGGCACGAATGGCATTGGTGCCGTCGGAATGCAGAATCTAGCTACGGCATTAACACAAAACAAGTCGCTTGAGGAACTGACGCTGGGACAGAACAAGGTGGGAAGTGCAGGAGTACGTCATTTGGCTACAGCATTCGCTACGGGTCACGTAGCGTTATCAACGATAGAGCTGGGAAAGAATGGAGTTGATCAGGAAGGTGCTATCGCACTTGCTCGCTCTCTATGTGGTGCCAATCGACTGCAGAATTTGTACATGGACCATAATCCGCTGGGGGACGTGGGAGCCAGTGCCTTCGGAGCGCTGCTTGCCCAGAACACAGAGCTTAGGGTGCTGGATTTGAGCTATACTCAAATATCATTGCTGGGACTACGTGAGCTCAGTGTCGTTGGGCTGGCCCGTAGCCGTGCTCTGTTGTGTTTGCTTGTGGATGGCCACGATTGGGCGAGCACTCAGTACATGAAAAAGAACCAACATCCGAATTTAAATGGTGCATCACTATCCACCAAGGGAGCTAACAGTTATGCCGCATCCTGTATCGTGGGTGCTATTAACGCCAATACGCACTCGGTTCTGTTTAAACTGACTGGCGTGGATCTGAGTCTCGTGGTGGCAGTGCCTGCATCATCTGGTGATGGACGAAGGGAATCGGATACGATATCCCGTAACGAGTTGGTACTGAAGGCTCTACACGATGCTCGTGCAGCTACACAGGCTACTGTCGCTGCGCCAGGAATACCGCCGAGCCACAAAAGGAAACCTACAGAGGACGCAGGTGACCCGGTGGCAGATAGAACGACAGTAGGAGCGGATTCAGGTGCGGACAGTGATGCTGGTGAGAACTCGTCGCCAGTGGTACAGCACCCCAAATTCCAGAAACTCGAAGGCAATCTCAAGGCTGGTTCGTCGTCAGGTAGTATTAGTAGTGTTAATGGAGGTGGGAGTGGTGGTGGCTCGCGGTCAGGAAGTGCCAATGCGCTGCTCGGATTGCTGCCCCCTCCTCATAATGGGCCTGGCAATGTTGCATCCAGTTCAGCAAATGGCAGTGGAGGCAGCTCTCCATCCAAGACGAGTAGCAATCGGCCGCCCCGCGTCATCCGGATTCCATCGCGTGGATCGATGGGCCGCTTCCCGCGGTCAGGTGGATCTTGTGAGAAACGATTATCACTCAAGAGTCCACGGTACGAGAGCACAATGGAGGTGCACGTTCGCAAGGTCATTTCAGATATCGCCAAACTGCCATTCAACGCAGAGGAGTACGAAACGCTACAAGCATATTACCTGGGTGGCCGGTGCCCAACCGGATCTAATGGATGTAGCGACTGGGGTGTCGACGATGTGACGGGCGAACCCACACCGTGCCCCGCTTGCCAATCAAGCCGTTTGGCTCGATACCGCCGTACCATGGTAAGACTTAGTTACTTTCATTCTCGGTTACGGCCACGACCTGACTGTGAATTGTGATTTATTGCCCATTCACAGGCTCTCAAAACACGACTCGAAGCTGCAAAACAGGCAACGGAAGCCGCGTTGTTGGTGCTACTCCGCCAGCTTCACTACCTCGTGGGCGCTTTCCAGAACGTGGAAAATGCCGTGCAGACCATTGACGACATCCTCGTGTCGGCGCACGAGGGGATGGACGAACCACAACAGTTTTCCAACGTGCCATTGGCCTCACAGAAGACGACCAGCCAGCATATCCAGCAGACAGCGTCCGCATCACCGAGGATGCAGCACTAATACGAACAGATAGGCAGTCAGATAGCGATGCCCGAAGGCATAGGAGAGTATTTATCAGTCGAAAGCACGCCCACCCTCTCGTTACAACGTTTACTACCATCGCCACAACAAGCGCATGTTCATGGCATCGCTTGTTGCATAGAGCTTTTCGTATTCGTATCATCGCTGCCAGACTGTCCAATCACGGGCTTCTATTCATTCCTTATAGCCAATCCACACTCGTGACGACCACTTTCTCCCCCATCTACTTGGTCGTACAAGACTCACTTGCAGCATTTCCCACAATCCAAAGCGAGCCAAGAGCACAAGACCGAGGACCGACGACAGACATGAGCGTACTGGACAAGACGCCGCGTGTGACCGAGGAGACTGCCAAGTACCCGCGCTCTGAGCGGCTGGGTGCGCGCGAGCTGCGCTACGGCACGGCGGGTTTCCGCGAGGACGCGGGGCTGCTGGTGTCCACGTGCCACCGCATGGGAATGCTGGCGGTGCTGCGGTCCAAGAGCGTGGGGAAGATCGTGGGCGTGATGATCACGGCCTCGCACAATGCGGCAGGAGACAACGGACTGAAGATCATTGACCCCAAGGGAGATATGCTGAGTCAGAAGTGGGAGAAGTACGCCGAGCAACTGGCCAACGCGACGCAGGACAAGGTCGTGGAGGTGCTGGACGCCGTCGTGGCGGCTGAGAAGATCGACCTGGACCAGACGGGCAACGTCTTCATTGCCAAGGATACGCGTCCTTCCAGTGAACACCTGGCCGAGCTAGCGCGTGAAGGCGCGCTCGTGGTAGGTGGGAACGTGCTGGACTTTGGACTGCAGACGACGCCACAGCTGCATCACCTTGTGCGGATGGTAAGGAGTATAGAGCTGTGTAGCAGTATAGATTGGATGGGAACTGACTGAGTTGGTGTCGTGCAGTGGAACTACGAACAGTACAACAAGGGCGACTGGGCGTCCGAGGTCGGCTACTACAACATGCTAAGCGACGCCTTCAAGCAGCTCACGGCCACACACGACTCCAAGGTATATAAGATCTAGTAGAATGGCGTTAGCTGTTTGATACCTAACAGGATTATTTTCATTGTCGTAGCGCCTGGAGACGCGATCGCCGCTTTACGTGGACTGCGCACATGGCGTCGGTGCGTTGCAGATGGTCAAGCTGGCCAAGGACTTGGGCGACTCGCTGCGTCTGGAGATTGTCAACACACCCGGAGATGGCGAGTTGAACCTCCAGTGCGGTGCCGAGCACGTGGAAAAGTCGCGCCAGCCGCCAACAAATATGTCTCGTGACAGTGACCGTGGCAAGCGATACTGTAGCATGGACGGTGATGGTGATCGCGTGGTATTCCACTACTTTGATGAGGAAGGCACATGGCACCTGCTAGACGGCAACAAGATTGCTTGCCTGTTTGCTGAGTTCCTGTCCGAGAAGCTGCACGCTTTGGAGCTCGAACAGGAGGGTGTGACGTTCGGCTGCGTGATGACTGCCTATGCCAACGGCGCGGCTACGCAGTATCTGCAAGCTCTGGGCATCCATGTTGAACAAGCAAAAACTGGTGTGAAGTACTGCCACGAGAAGGCAGCGCAATTCGATATGGCTGTGTACTTTGAGGCCAATGGGCACGGCACCGTCGTCTTCAAGGACACGCTGATAGACAAGCTGCACAAGTGGGAGAACACGCTGCATGACGAGCGGAAGAAACTGGCATTGTCGCAGCTACTTGCTGCGTCACAGCTCGTGAACCAGGCCACTGGCGACGCCATGTGCGACCTGCTGTTTGTGGAGGCGCTGCTTGTCCAGAAGAACTGGAGTATCAGTGACTGGGATGCCATTTACAACGATCTACCTAGCCGCCAGACGAAGGTAAAGGTCGAAGACCGCAGCGTGATCAAGTCGGACGAGAACGATGACACAAAGGTACTGGCCCCTGAGAGTCTCAACAACGCTCTGGATGCGGCTCTACAGGAGTACGCGAACAAACGGGGCCGCGCGTTTGTTCGCCCATCAGGCACCGAGGATGTTGTGCGTGTGTACGCTGAGGCGGACACCCAGCAGGACGCCGATGCTCTCGCTCTGCAGTTCGCCAAGCTGGTGCACCAGCACTGCGGCGGCGTGGGTGTTGAGCCAGCTAGTTTCGTAGCATAGGCCTCTGTTTGCCGTGCAAGTTGGCGTTGTGTAAGTGAAGGTCTCAGTAGGATCAAGCGGAAAACTAATGCAAATGTCCACCATGAAAGATCCACCACCGTCGAGTTGACATGAGTCGCACAAGCTGGATTTGCGGAAGCTAGAATTGCCTCGATAGCACCTGGTTGGACAGAGCCTGAGAGACTTGTACAGGGTGCCGTTTGTGCGTGTCGCTCACTTTTCCATTCGAACAGTTTGAGCGATGCCTGTGTGTTCTCTCTGCGGCGCGCACACGCACAGCGGCCGCTTCTGCTCCGAGTGCGGCGCGGCCTTCGTCAACGAGGCGCCTCAAGTCCCACCACAGTCCAACCAGACTGGAAATCAACAGCCACCGCGAGTCCCGCCGCGATTCCAGGAGCAAATGTCGTTCGAGGAACGGAACCAGAAGGCGCTACTGTACCAGCCCAACAACAACAGCACTCCTCCAGCCATCCCCGTCGTGTACGTGGATGGAGACGGCGCTGCAGCTCGCAACCCAAACGGCCGTAACTTATCGTCAGCTTCCTCAGTCTCGTCCAACGGCGGCCAGGAGACAAACAATGGACGCGTCTTGTCCTCCTCGGGAGGCTCTGGAATCCTCAAGGGACGCTACTCAGACCATCCCAACTGCGACGTCTGTGGCTTGGCCTTTGACGTCACGAAGCGCCGACATCAATGGTGAGCTCTCACTGCTTTACTTACTGATCTGATGGATTCTAACCCTTCAATTGATGCAGTCGTGCCTGTGGTCGCTACGTTTGTGGCAATTGCTCGCCGTTGATGCTGTTGATCCCTGAAGGCGACCAGATCGACGGCGCTAGAGGTTACGACCCGTCCATTCCACAGCGTGCCTGTTTGCACTGCGCGCCTCAGTTGCGTCCACTACAGGAGGATTTGGTGGCCCGATACGCCAAGGCGAATTCCGAGACAGCTCCACACGAAGCCAAATCGAGATTGCATGTGCCTTTCTCCCCCTCGCTGGAAAAAGAGTGCACAAATGCGGCGGATATCGTTGGCAACTTCTTCCGGAACGACTCGGGCGCGTCTGGGGACAGAGCGATCCCGATCTCAATGCTGGAGAATGCCCATGGTCTAGCGATCATGACGATCGTCAAGGCGGGATTTCTCATTGTAGGCAAGGTGGGCACGGGTATAGTCATTTCGCGCCTGTCAGACGGATCGTGGTCTGCACCTTCAGCTATCGGTACGGTGGGGCTGGGCGGTGGCTTTGAGATTGGCGGAGAAATTGTCGAGGTCATGATCATTCTAGGATCACCTGCTGCAGTGCAGGTCTTCTACTCGCCACAGGTGAATCTGGGCGCTGGTCTCGACGTGGCTGTGGGTCCGTACGGACGATCGGCTGCCGCTGCCGCAGCGATCAGCAGCTCAGGACTCAATGGCAATTACAGCTACTCTATCAGCAAGGGTTTGTATGCAGGCATCTCACTTCAGGGCTCTGTGATCGCAACGCGCAACGACCTGAACCGCAAGTTTTACGGACAGGACCTAGAGGCAAGTGCATTGCTTAGTGGAACCGTAGGTCAGCCCACTGCCGCGAGACCGCTCTATGAGGCTCTTGATCGAGCAACGCGCGGCATCGCGGAGCACAAAGAAGTACTGGCTGAGAGGTCTCGCATGATGGGGGCGTGTCGCGCCTGCAATTGCCAGGTCTTCGTAGCTCACTCCCGCCAGGTCTGGAACAAGAAGTGCAAGACATGCAACCATATTCATTAGGATAGGCACCAAGTATTGTGCGTTCTACTCAAAAGTTTCCGACCCGATTGATTGAATCGACTCGCCCCAGAAATCGACCAAGATCACAAATACATGCTTTTTGCATGAGGTTTGGCTATGGTTCGCCGATCAAGCTATCTATCCAGCTGCTGGAGTACCTTAGACCCTCTCAAACTTCCTTTTTTCGTTGTCGCTACTCGCCTCGCGCGAACGCGGTCATCCTTCAGAAAGTACTCTATCATGTTGCGCGCGGTGATCACGTCCCAGTTCCAGAAATTAGCCTCGCATCGACTGTTGGCACAACGCAAGACATTCCGGTCGTTCTAGGACGATCTTGAAGTCCATGAGCTTTAGATCCTTGAATTTTTCCACCTCTTTCTTCTCGTCTTCTTCAATTCATTTTCCGACAATTTTCTTCTTTTCCTTATCGGACTTCGGAGTCTGCTTAAAGCATTTTTGACAACATGGACAAAGCTTGCTCGTACGGAATTTGCCAATTGGTAGCACAGTGGCCCTCTTTGTGACGGGGTCACACGAGCACCTTGCTTAGAGGAAGCGTGCTATACAAAAGGGGCGTATAAGAGGCCAAATCGGACGAAATCGGACGCAATTACGTTTAAGTGCGATTATTTGACTTGGCGTTTGTATACATTTGACAAAAGCGGGGGCTTAATTGCGCTCGATCGGACGCCATTAATCGCTGTATACAAAAACCGTCACCTGGTGATCATGAAGGTGAAGGTGTCTGCGAACAGTGCCTTTACACAGAACTCCACCAATGGTTTCAGCTCGAGATTGACTGTCCAAAGTGTTAAGTTTTGTATGGGACCAAAACGAACGCTTCTAGGATGGGAAGTCAAGCAGTGTTGAAGGCGTCGAACCACAAGTTTCACGTCCAACGACAGTACTATCCAACGGAGGTGAAGAGGTAAACGAAACAACCTCCATAACTCTTCAAGCAACTTTCGGGCAACTTTGTATCAACATCCGCCAAAATCGACTTGGTGTCAGTGAGTAGACGAAACCCCCGGTGAATTCATCGGCCCCCGTAAATAAAGACTTGATCTTTGTATACTGCCCCGTATTGAAAAACGGTTTTGCGACGAATTTTCTCTCGTCCACCAGGGTAAAAACGGGTATAAAAGTGACAGATTGTATACATTTTAGGAGCTTATTAATGACTAAAGATTAGGCAATCTATAAATTAAGGGCTTATTTCCGACTTTAGATAGGTTAGACAAGATATTAGGAGTTTATTAACTACTGCGACTTTGAGGTCCGTATTAGGAGCTTATTAAAGACTATAATTAGCTTCAACACTAAACGTTAGGGGCTTATTAACGACTGCGAGCTTTCTATCCGAAATAGGAGCTTATTAAGGACTAAGATAAAGCTCAAGATTAGCTCTAGATTAGGTTCTAGATTAGAATCTAGATTATGGATTAATAGTGACTGGCCTTGCTTAGAGGAAGCGTGCTATTAAGAGTATACAAACTCTAAGTGAACGGCAGTTCACTAGTCCCTGGTCTTAGGGGACTTAATAGCCAGTTTAGAGTAGATTTTAGACTGATGTATTTATAGTTAATTAGGTCCATTTGGCCTGTAATACAAACTCCTAATTAACTATAATTTATCCCTAATATGCATATAAAAGTTAGGTCAAATGCTATTGGTTGGCCCTCAGCTGCCCGAGTGGTGTGACCCACACCACGTATGACAGCGTAATCACAAAACGAATACTCACAGAAGTATATCTACTTCTAGAGGCGGTACCCTATCTGGGGTATCCCTCATGTAACCCCGTTACACATGGAGTCGGCCAATGCGAGTTGTTCCGCCGCTACGAAACGTTCGCTTCCTTCGTCAAGAATCATGCAGACAAGTCCAAAGTCCAAAGTCCCAGAAGAACTCCCAGATTTCTACCAGGCGAGTGATTTAAACTCGGCAGTCCTTTCGGTGCCAGCGGATTGCTGGAAGTCGATGAGTCTCGACTTCGTTTTCGGCCTTCCGGCTGATGACAAGGGAAACACCGGCATTTCGGTGTTTGTCTGTCGTTTTAGCAAGATGGTGCATCTTGCTCCGGTACGTGACAAGGTCACAAGGAAACAGGCTGCGCAGCTGTTTCTAGATAGCGTGTTTCGCTATCATGGTCTGCCAGAGACTATAGTCTCTGATCGAGACCCACGCTTCACAGGAGGCGTTTTGGGAAACCCTGCTCCAACTTCTGGGAACTAAGTCGAATATACTCTTCGCAGCATCTGTGCTAAGGCACCTCGGTCCTGGTCGGACCAGCTGCCTATGGTTGAGTTTGCACTCAACAATGCAGTACACGCATCAACGGGGTTTACCCCGTTCTACCTGAATGGACTACGACACCCCCCGGTGCCGCTAACCTTGCGGGGAGGCACTGCTGCCTCCATCGTAAGTGGGGGAGAGGCTCGGAAAGCCTTTTCCTCCCAGGTCTCGGAGATCGAGCCAGCGTCTTTAAAAAGACAATTGTCGTCGTTTATAGACGACAGTTTGACGTTGATCAGCCGGGTTAGAGACGCTATGGCGTCTACCCAGGACAGACAAAATGAGTATTCGGACAGAAACGGAAGAGGAAACTTAAGTGTGTTTAAAAAGGGTGAATTTGTCCTGTTAGACACTAAGAACCTACCGCTAAAGGTGGTTAGCTCTGTAGAGAGCAACAAGTTGAAGCATCGCTTCATTGGACCCTTCGCGGTCCTGGCCAGACATGGCGCGGCGTATACCATTGCCCTTCCTAAGTCAATGGCGACGAACCCGACGTTCTACGCGGGGCGTCTTAAGCGGTATCACGATCCGCTGGGTCCTTCTCCTCGGATGGAGGAAGTCCAAGTCGAGCGATCACCTCTTCGAAACGAGGCTGAGTCCTCTGGACTACCGGAGCTGCCGATATCGGAACCTGTGAATGGAAAACAGACTGGTACCCACGCGATTCATACGAAGGGTATGAGGGTACCGAATGGGAAGAACTCGCGTAAGAACTATACCCATAAGCCGAGTGGTACGAGTACCCCTGCGGCTCGTAGGAGAGCATCCGACCATGCACCTCATGGCTTAGAACGTCTAAGCCTCGACGGAGCTCCTTCACGGCAGCAGCCGGAGCTCGGCGGTCAACACGCCCATGGAGCTCATGAGTCTCACGACCAAGAGCGTCCAAGTCATGGCGAAGGACCTCAAGGGTCCCCGGCTTGCCAGCCTGAGAGGCAGCCTGACCACCAGGTCCAAGCCCAAGGGCTATCTCGATCGCATAGACGCGATCCCAAAGTTGACGGACCTCGTCGTTTAACAGGGACCCCACAGAGTCCCGACCCGAAGTTGAGGGTCCAGAAGAATGAGGCTGAGAAGGAGCCTCGTACTCAAACGCGTGCGAGAGCTCCTCCTGCCCTCCTTGATCGGAACGGGGAGATCCACTTCCATGTGGAGCGGTTCGTCCAAGAGCGGCGGCGGTCTGGAAAGCACCAGCTGCTTGTGAAGTGGCGAGATCATCCCTCGTTACAGAACTCGTGGGAGCCGGAAGACCGGCTCCGGGTTGACTGCCCGAAGGTTGTTGAGATCTGGGATCAGAGACAACAGCCGGGCGTAAGTAGTTCGCGGCTTCTTAGCCGCCTTATGGTGTACGGTTCCCGGATTGACGGTACCGTATCCGCCCTCATCTTGAGCGCTGGACTTAGACTGCTGTCTAAGTCCCTCCATGACGGAGTGGAGTTGCCGCTTAGCGATTAAGTGGGCAAACTCAATACGGAGATCGCGCTGGTCCAAGACATAGGACAGCAGGCGATCTTCCCGGAGTTCTTTTAACTCCTGAACTGTAAAGTTCTTTAGAGAAACCCATCTCCAGAACAGGTCTTCTGCCTGGGATTGGGTCGTAGTGTTTTCGGGTTGTATCCAGGGGTAGCCCCAAATGGGGAAGAGCCCACCACGGTCTTCCGGTTTCTTCCGGAGACTTGTAAATTCCTTAAGAGAAATTCGGTGTGGTGCAAGCAGCACACACCTAGCGGCCTCAATGTCATTGACAAAGAGTGGTTCGTCTTGAACCGAGGCACGCTCATAGGCGTCACGCGAAGTGCGCCCATGGTTAAGACCACGAGGGGCCTTGAGGTGCTCCAAGAACATGGGAGACCCGGACCCAGCATCCGGTGGATAGTATCCGCGAGGATACACCGGCGTGGGAGGCGCAGGAGTGCCTTGCAGTTGAGCAGCTTGATAGCGCTCCTGCTGCTCATCGAGATCATTAGATATCTCTTGGGGGTGTAATAGCCCCCTCCCCTTCGGCCTCGTCCGACTCAGAGTCGAAAAGGGAAAGGTATCCCTTTGCGATAGGAGGCTCCGAAGTAGGAGAACCAGGGCTGCACACTTCTTAGCAGCAGCAGCACCTTCGTCGGTCCGTTTTTGAGAAGCTGCTTTCGCAGCTTGGGCTCGAGCCTTACCTTCGCCCATGACTTCGCTTCATATTGCCCATATTGCCCAAGGACGACACGCCTTCGTCGAAGGTAAGATTCTGGGCAGGCGTGCTCGTAGGAGGCACCTTTGCCTCGAATGATACGGAATCATCAACGGGAACCTCCTGCAAAGAACCGTCCTGCGCAGGAGTTGGATCCTTTGTGGATCCTGTGCTGTCCTCGTCCGACTCCGACCCCGTTATCATTGGGATATCGAAGACCAGGGGCCCCGCCCCAGGACCGTGGTCCCGATAGGCGAACCGAGGGTTCAGCCTGTCGTCGGGCTCCCTCCTTGAGCGGCGGCAGCAGCGGTAGGCTTGTTGGCTGCCTTGGAACCCGACTTGCGGGCTTCCGTGCGCGGAGTGGTCTTGTCTTTCGACTTGGTCTTGGCAGTCTTCGATCTCGGAAGGCGCCGAAGCACCGTGGGTGCTTGCCTTCCTGGTAATCTTCAAAGATACTGTCAGGGGAACCTCGGTGTCTTGCTAAGCGCGAGAAGGTTTAATGATGCCACAAATCCACAACGGTGGCTGGCTCGTCGATGGGTATCGACAAGAGGAGGAAAGAGAGCGGCGCTCTCTTTCTGTCTCCTCATTTGTTGAGGGTAATCTCAATCTAAGTGGGGGGATGTAACGGGGTTACATGAGGGATACCCCTGATAGGGTACCGCCTCTAGAAGTAGATATACTTCTGTGAGTATTCGTTTTATGATTACGCTGTCATAAGTGCTGTGGGCCACATCACTGTCACGTAGGTCTGGTGGCTGAGGGCCAACCAATCGTATTTGACCTACTTTTATATGCATATATAGGAACAAACTATAGTTAATTAGTTATTTGTATTACAGTCCAAATGACCTAATTAACTATAAATAAATCAGTCTACAATGTACTCTAAACTGGCTGTTAAGTCCCCTAAAACTAGTCATTCAGGCTAAACTAGAGTCTAATCTAGAGTCTAATCTAAAACCTAATCTTGAGTCGCAGTCGTTATAAGCTCCTTATCTTTAGTCCTTAATAAGCTCCTATTTAAGAGTCCTCTCGTCTATGATATTTCGGAAATAGCCGCGTGTGGTTCGAATCGGAGAGGGTCATGTCAAGAGGCAGGCCATTTGTAACGGGGTTACATGAAGGGGTACCCTAGAAAGGGTACCGCCTTTAGAAGATGATATACTTATGTGAGTATTCGTTTTAGATACTCACTCGTGGGCGGTGTGGACCACACCACTGCCACGTAGGTCTGGTGGCTGAGGGCCAACCAATAGCATTTGACCTAACTTTTATATGCATATTAGGGATAAATTATAGTTAATTAGGAGTTTGTATTACAGGCCAAATGGACCTAATTAACTATAAATACATCAGTCTAAAATCTACTCTAAACTGGCTATTAAGTCCCCTAAGACCAGGGACTAGTGAACTGCCGTTCACTTAGAGTTTGTATACTCTTAATAGCACGCTTCCTCAAGCAAGGTGCTCGTGTGACCCCGTCACACTTGGTAGCACTTGTAGTCAATCCACGCCTACGCGGGTAGATTGGCTACCTGAATCCTCGGCGGCTTCTACAAGGTAAGCCAGGATGGATAGAGGGGAGTTCCCTCATTTGACCGACTCTCAGTTTGAGTCGGTCCGGAAGATGGTGGGCATCTTTGGAGGAGATGCCCTCCGGAGCTTGGCGGCTGCTACGCCGGCCGAGCAGGTCGAACGCATCGAGGCGTTCGACACGTACGAGAGAGGGCTTATCGCCCACGTACAGGGGCCGCAGACCCCCGTGGCTGAGATGAAGCCAGCCCAACCTAAGCCGTTGAGGCTTCAGGTTAACCCTATGAGGGAAAGAGGGAGAAAACCTCCACTTCTGGGTCAGAGAGGTAGAGCTCGCCATGGATGCGACTCTCACCTCGACCGAGCGACTTCGGGTTGCTTTTGCCCTGGCCAACCGGGGAGGTCGGGCGAAGACCTGGACGTACACGTGCGAGGCGACAACGCCGGGTTGCTTCACAACCTGGGCTCAGCTGTGTCAACAGCTTAGAGCCGCATTCCTTCCGGCGAACTATGAGTATTGCCAGCGCTCGCGCTTCCTTGCCTGTAAACAAGGGAAGCGTGAGCTGCATGAGTACATCCAAGAGATGCGAGTACTCGCTGCATCTCTGGTAGGGAACCCCCTACCTGAACACATCAAAGTGACCGTGTTCATGGATGGCCTGAAGGTGGGCCCATCCCGCACACAGTTGTTCCGCGTGCATGTGAACACTATGGAGGAGGCGATCCAGATCGCCCTCCAAGAGGAATACAGCCACCGACAGGCTCGTACTCCTACGTCGGTGTGGCAAGGCCACAATGCGTCGTCAGGCGCAGTGCAAGGAACTCTAGCAGCTGGAGCTAGCACCGGGCCGGTATCCATGGGACTGGGTACGGCCGTACAGAGCTCCATCCGTTGCTACGGATGTGGGAAGCTCGGGCACATGCAACGTGCCTGCCCTGCGGGAGGGCAAAGGAAGTTCCCTTCCAAACCTAGGGGCTCGAGGGGCCCGTGGCAGAAGCCGCGACCCAAGAGCCAGGGGAACTGGGGTCACCAGTAGGGGCGGGGCGCCCTACTGGGGAAGATCTAAGTCCCCATGGTAGGAGTGCGGACGGCGCACGCCATGGAGGCTTAGCCCCTGAGAGCCTGGGTGCTCTCGAGACGAGAAAGAGCAGCGGTGGACTGCTCGTGGTACACGCGAGTGTACGGGGATACGGAGATCCCTTTAGAGTCCTGATTGACTCTGGGGCGTCGACGAACTTTGCTCGATGGCAGACGGTCGCGCGGAATGGCGACAAGTATGCCGACGCTTTGCGTGAAAGCAAAGGCAGGGGCTAGGTCTCGGTGAGACTGGCCGATGGTACGGTGGTTAACGTACCAGGGGTCCGGATGGACCTGGCTGTAAAGTTTGAGGACTTGACAGCACGGAGTCGCTCCTTGTCCTAGACATGGACAAGTACGACTTGATCCTGGGTATGCCGTGGCTCGAAAAGCACGAGCCCTGGATCGATTGGCGCGGCAAAGCCATTGGGGCTAGCCGGCCTGCAGCCTCCGACAGAGCTTTGGTGAGTAATGTTCCCACCTCTGTCCGGGACTGGGGCGCCAGAGATGGTCGCCAAGGCGCTTATGCGCCCGAAGAAGTACTGGGAGTCACGGACTCCAACGAAGATGTTGCGATGAGCCTCGCAACCGGTCATGAGACCAAGGCTCATTGCCAAGCGTGTGGGATTGCCACAACGGCAAGCCCAACGCTGAGAGTCGTCGCGCCGTAGGGGCTTCGACCGTGGCAGTGCCGGACGGCACTGACCAGGCGGGTAACATAGGTCCGCAAGCAGCAGAGGCTGCTAAGGAGAGCGCTAAAGGCGTCTCCTGTGTGGGTAACATAGGTCCACAAGTGGGTAACATAGGTCCACAGGCGGGCAACGTAGTTCCGCAAGCGGGTAACATAGGTCCGCAAGCAGCTGAGGCTGCTGGGGAGGACGCTGAGAGCGCCTCCGGCGTGGGTAACATAGTTCCACGCAGGGTCGAAGAGACCGAGAAGATTGAGAGCGCAGTGTGCGTCTCTAGCGTGGGTGACCGAGTTCCACGCGAGGTCAAGAAGACCAGTACGAGGGCGGAGGTGTCGTTGAGCACCTCCCGTGTGGATAACCAAGTACCACACTCGGAGTCTGAGACTCCACCGGCACGGCCGGTCGAAGAGCAATGCCATATCTTCGACGGCGTGTCCGGACGTCAAGTGAAGGCAGGCGCCGTCCAGCTGGAGGCACTGCCAGAGGTGTCAGCACAGCTGAACCTCGAGGAATTGTCCATGAAGGACTTCCTGGCCGAGTTGAAGGCCGGAGAGATTGCGGAGATGGTGCTCCTGAAGCCGGAGACCTCTCCTGAAGATTTGAACTCTTCCTCCGTAATGGACGAGGACGTCCTGGAGGGGTTCACGAAGCAGCGTGCAACGCGCTTGGGTTCTGAGATTCTCAAGAACCCGGAGGATCCAGTGTACCCTCTTGTGAAAGAGTACTCGGATGTGGTGTCGAAGCACCCACCATCCCAACTCCTGCCGGATCGGGGAGTTCGGCACGAGATTGATCTCGTGCCCGACACAAAGTACTGTGTCACGAGGCAGTGGCCTCTACCTCGCGAGCAGTGCGAGGTCATAGATGCCTTCTTCGCCGAGAAGGCGACGTCGGGCATGGTGCGGGAGTCGAAGTCCCCGCACTCGACGCCAACCTTCTGCGTTCGTAAACCGAACGGGAAGTGGCGTCTGGTTCATGCTTACAACAAGCTGAACAATGCGACGGTACCGGCACAGACGCCGATCCCTCGCAAGGATGTGTTGCTGAACAACATGTCGGGCTGTACGCTGTACAGCGCCCTGGATCTGGTAGACGGATACTACCAGATCCTGATGCGGGAGAGTGATATTCCTCTCACCGCAGTGAGCACCCCGAGTGGGATGCTCTGTGAGTGGCTAGTGATGCCACAAGGGCTATCGAATGCCCCAGCGACGTTCAATCGCTTGTTCACTCAATTGTTTAGACCATTGCGTACGTTCGCACAGACGTACTTTGACGATATATTCGTCCATAGCCGTGCCGAGGATGGCCCGGCGGCTATGGAGGTGCATCTGAGACACCTCCGTCGAGTGTTTGAGGTCATGAGAGCTAACAAGCTCTATGCCAATATCGACAAGTGCGTCTTTGCAGCTGAGGAGATAAAAGTCCTCGGCTGCTTTGTCAGCAGGGTCGGCGCGCGCGCCGATCCAGGGAAGGTCAAGGCCATAGCGGTTTGGCCGACCCCGAGGTCACAGAAGGACCTCCAGAAGTGGTTGGGCTTAGCCAACTATCTTCATAAGTACAGCGCAGGATACGCTGAACTTGCTTGACCCTTGTCGGATCTCTTAAAGAAGGATGCCGACTGAGTCTGGGAGCAACAGCACCATGATGCTTGCAACAGCATCAAGGCGAGCATACGCCATGCGCCAGTCCTGGATCTGGCGGACAAGAACTACACACCCATGGTGCGGTTCCTCTCCGAGGGCTAGGACGCCAAAGTCGATAGGTTCTCGCCTTGACAGCGGGCTCCATCGCTATGAGCTGGCCGATGGGTTGCTCCACTACCGAGTAGACCCTGGAGATCCTCCTCGGGCTGTCGTTCGGAACGGCGAGGATCTGAAGTATGATATACTTCTAGAGGCGCATGATGCGCCTCCTTGGCCGTGAGAAGACCTACCAAGCGGTCTCTCAGACATTTTGGTGGCCCCACAAGTACAAGTGGATGACACACCATGTCATGACATGTGAAACATGTCAGAGGGTGAAGATTTCGGGCCACGCCTCGGCTCTACTGCAGAGCCTACCTGTGCCAGCGGATAGCTGGAAGTCGAGGAGTCTCGACTTCGTCTTCGGCCTGCCGGACGATGACAAAGGCAACACCGGCATACTGGTGTTTGTCTGCCGTTTGAGCAAGATGGTACATCTTGCTCCAGTACGTGACAAGGTCACCGGGAAACAAGCTGCACAGCTGTTCCTAGATAGCGTGTTTTGCTATCATGGTCTACCAGAGACCATCGTCTCGGACAGAGACCCGCGTTTCACGGGGGCGTTCTGGGACACCCTGTTCCAGCTGCTAGGAACAAAGTTGACGATATCAACTGCGGACCATCCGCAGACGGATGGCCAGACGGAGCGCGTCAACCGCGTGCTAGAAGATACTCTTCGCAGTATCTGTGCTAAGGCACCTCGGTCCTGGTCGGACCAGCTGCCTATGCTTGAGTTCGCACTCAACAATGCGGTACACGCATCAACGGGGTTTACCCCGCTCTATTTGAATGGGTTACGACACCCCCAGGTGCCACTAACCTTGCGGGGAGGCACTGGCACTGATGCCTCCATCGTAAGTGGGGGAGAGGCTCGGAAAGCCTTTTCCTCCCTGGTCTCTGAAATTGAGCCCGAGTCTTTGCAAAGACAATTGTCGTCGTTTATAGACGACAGTTTGACGTTGATCAGCCGGGTTAGAGATGCGATGGCATCGGCCCAAGATAGACAAAATGAGTATTCGGACAGAAACGGAAGAGGAAACTTAAGTGTGTTTAAAAGGGTGAATTTGTCCTGTTAGACACTAAGAACCTACCGCTAAAGGTGGTTAGCTCTGTAGAGAGCAACAAGTTGAAGCATCGCTTCATCGGACCCTTCGCGGTCCTGGACAGATGTGATGTAGCGAACATCAAGTTTGGCCCTTGGCTGAGTCTAAGGAGCCGTGGCCTACGGTACAAGATTGCGACGCACCAGAGCTCGGCTTTAAAAGCAGCTTAGGAGCTGTGGTCTACGGTACGGACTCGGCTGAAGACTTCTTAGAAGGGAAAGCCGAGTCCAAGGACTCGGCTGTGGCACCTTCAGAGCTACCGGAAGAAGATGCGACCAGGCGCAGGGATTAACGACCATCGGGAGAGCCGGGAACAGTCGCTTCGACTGGGCTGAAAGGTCGGCAAGATCTATAACGACTCTATTTCACTAGATATTTGTATAGGAACCAATTAGGAATCAGAAAAGGGGCTTAAGCCCCTAGTATTAAACAGAGCAGAATTTTCTAGGTCCAGAACACGTGTACACTCTTCCGGTAAGTCCCTGCACGGGCCGGATTATGTCTGCCGTCAGAACTCGAGAGGCATAGCTTGTAGAGTTCTGACTGGTAGCGCCAAGAGATTAGGTTGGCCCGGGGAAGGGCGTGTCTCGCCAAGCGCGAAGAACAAACCCCGCCGAGCTCGGCGGGTCGGTATACCGTACAGCCCGGGTACCGTTACTCTTTCAGCCGAGTAGCCTTTGCCTCGGCGACCCGTAAAAGCGCTAACGCGCCGTCGTCCATCCTTTGGTGGAGGGCACGGGATACCATATTATTGGCTGGCTTGGTTGGTTGGTACTCGGCGGGAGCGAGACACCAGCTGTCCCGGAAGGGCCGAACCGCTAGGGGACAACCCAGCGCAGGCCAACAAACGCCGACCTAACTCGGCGATTGTTGTGGTTGCGTTATATTAACCCACATCTGACGGATTTGTGCGTTCTGCAACACCACAACTGGTGCCGCGACCCGGGAACAGGGGTGCGCTTGTTTTTCGCAGGTACCAAAGTAACCAAGTTTCGAGCAAACAAGAAGAAGAGAAGAAGAAGAAGAAGAAGGATGACTAAGGGAACGAGCACGCTACGTGAAGATAGCCCGGCGACGGCCAAGGGCTCTCCCCACGCGGGGATAAGCGCGGCGAGTTTTGCCGACTCGGCGGACTCGGCAATTGCGATGACGATGGACGCGACGGCGGACGGATCTCGCAGTGTCCAGTTCGAGGAGGAGGACGCCCAAGGTCATGCAAGTGATGAAGAGAAGGATGAGGAAGACTATGAAGAAAAAGCCGAGCTCGGCTACGTGAAAACGACAGCTGAGCTACTCGGCGAAGTTGGGGAATTATCGCTCCAAGTGGGCCGGATGGGAGTTCCGCGTCCGGTGGAGCGAAACCTGGCTGCTGAGTTCGGTGAAGATGCGGACGACGAAGATCAAGGTGTCGCTCAAGGGGAACGTCCGCCCCTTGTTCCGAGAGCGACACGAAATGCGGATACGCCGAGTGCAAACAAGGTGTTAGCGCAACTCGGCGGAGAGATGATGAGAGATAGTGAATGGATGAAGTTATTCGCCCCAGTCCCGTTGGCGCAGGCGAGATGGCCATCACTGGGGCCTCTGCTGGCTGGGCCAATGGAGTGGTCCGACACCGCGGAAGTAGCCGAGACGACAATATTGCTGCTGAAAGCAATGGGCTTCCGAGTCACCAGTCGGCCGAGTCCGTGGATTCTAAGTGATTGGAACCTTGACTTGGCTAGCGTGGAGCTGTTACGTTGGAGGGGAAAGCTGAGGAAAGCTTTCGGAGTGCAGATCAAACCCCGGCTATTGACAGCTTCTGATGGCGGTCCCCAACTCGGCGGAGCAGGGTATCAACTCGGCGGGATGGAGCCTCAACTCGGCGAAATGTCGAGTAAGACCCCATACCTGAAGGATCCAAAGGGTGGTCAACCAGTGACGAACCCAAGCAAGATCACGACGATGAAGACACCCGAGACGAAGAAAGGCGAGAGGTTTCGGGCGACAGCAGGAACGCCGTACTTCGAAGACTCGCACATGTTGAGTCCGAAGAAGAATCGAACTCGGCTAGGTCGAAATAAGTGGGAATCCGAAGAAGACAACTCGGCTGAGGCGGAAGATGATTCCGACGATGACCATGGTTACCGCCCAAGCCGAGATGAAACGGTTAAAGACCAGATCTATCACCTCAGCAACGACAGGGGTGATCAAGGAGGATCCCAGTATCTGGAATTGAGGTCGCATGTTTCCTTGGACAAGATAGCCCAGTTCGACGGCCGGCGGTATCGATCCGATGACTCGCTACAGTGGCTGAAGAGGTTCATCTACGAGATGAAAGGCACACGTATGCCCCAAGACTCTTGGTGCGAACCCTTCTCGCTCAGCCTTGGCCGAACGGCGAAAAGTTGGTATCGCCAACTCCCGAGGAAGACCCAAACACGGTGGAACCTGCTGAGTGAGGCATTCCTGGATTACTACTGCTCACAGTTTGACCAATCGGCCAGGACGCGATACTACTCGGCTAAGCGTAAGGACAAAGAGACGATCTGCGATTTCTTGACTCGGCTAAATGGGTATGCACGAACGGCGAAGATCCAGTATGAGCGTGGTGGGGCTGATGCGGCCGATCATGTCGAGCAGTTCCTTCTGAATTGCGGTGACGACGACATCATGGACATGCTGTACCCGCTTCAGCTAAATGATATCCACCGAGTCGAGCAGATCATCAACAAGAAGATTCTGGGCGAAAAGCGGAAGAAACAACGAGATCGGCTAGTCTCAGGGAGAAGCCGAGATGAAATGCGCCGAGATGACCGACGGAACGATCGACGCCGAGATGACAAACGCGACAGCCGCCGAGAAGACAAGAGAGATGTACGCCGAGACGACCGTAGAAGTGATCGACGCCGAGAAGAGAGTCGGGATCGACGGATAAACACTGCGGACTACGTCGTCGAGGAACTTTATGGGTCGACAGGACACATCGAAGCAGGCCGGGGCCAACTAACCCGAGACGCCGAGCTATATGATTCTGAAGACTCGGACGGATACAGTGCACATGGTCAGGATGAAGACGCCGAGTCAGAAGATGACACAGATTACGTTGATGCCGGATTCACCAATGACCGAAGCGACTCGGCTAGGACCCCGAGGAACTCGGCTAGACCATTCAGAGGACCGACTGAGGGACGAGACCGCCGGGATACCTCGAGAGAACGCCAGCAATATGGGCCTTGCGCCGCTTGCGGAGGCATGGGCCACTCGGCTCACTTCTGTCGGAGACGTTGCAAGTTCTGCAAACAAGTCCATGAAGTCGGCCAATGCGAACTCTTCCGCCGCTACGAAAAGCTGGCTTCCTTCGTGAAAAATAACGTTGACAAGTCCAAAGTCCCAGAAGAACTCCAAGATCTCTACTCGCCGAGTGATTTAAACTCGGCAGCCCGCCAACATTGACTGAGTTGGAATTTTCCGGGCTGCCACAGTCAGCTGAACCTGTGGTGGAGGCGAACTTCGTGTTCGCTTTCGTAGGGGAAGCAGGATGGCCCGAGGGATCGGTTGGGACGGACGAAGGAATGAGTGATAGCGACGGTAATGAACGTGAATCCGAGGAGTCGGATGAAGACGACTCGGCGATGGTGAGTGCAGCGGCGACTCGGCGGTATGATGGTGTGACACCTAGACCGCGAGTGGTGAAGTTACTTCGGGGCGAGCGACTCGGCTGGTGGTCGTCACAGAAGTTTGACCGCCGAGTTCGGATGCGCGCGCTCGTAATGGGCGCTGTGAATGACAAGCGAGTGAAGATATTGCTTGACACTGGAGCAAACGTCTCGGCGGTGAGCTCTACACTGGCTAGAAAACTGCGATTGAAGCAGTACGCCAGCCGAGACCAACAGATTGATATCCAAGGGATCGGTAAAGACAAGGTGTCGACCACCCACAAAGCATTGGTAAAAGTTACACTCGGCTGGGAGGTTGTTTACGAGTTTGAAGTATGGATAATGCCTCATCACGCCGGGGTCGACCTCATACTAGGCACCGACTTCATGATCCCCGCGGGAATTCGGCTGGATCTCTACAACTCGGCGGCTAAGCTACCCGATGAAGTGGTGGTCCCTTTGCTACGGTCATTAAGGGACACAGATGACCAAACATATGGGTTGCAGACTGCAGATGGGCCTACGGAAGCAGTATGCCTGTCAGACCGTGCAACAGCCGAGTTCAGACTCCGCCGCAGGCAGCCGAGTGAGTTGACCCACGAATTTTGGGTGAGGCGAACAGATGATTGGATACCCACCATAGTGATGAATGCCAAAGGCAAGGCAACCAGGGTTTATTTGACCAGTACACGGCCAACGTCGGTATGGTGCCCAGCACACTTCCCAGTTGTAATTTGGCTACCACATGGGAAGCTACCACCTGAAGGGTACGTGCGATTGAACTCGGCTAAGTACCGGGATTGGCAAGTACTCGCGTACGAATCAGCAATCGACAAAGATTTGCTGTACAAAGAACAGGAGCTGTACGCAGACTGGCTATCCCGACAACCACCAGCTGTCGAGCGCAAACCGTATCACTGGCCCAAAGGGGTGAAGGAGAGACCGCTTGAGGCCAAAAAGGGGAAACAGTTAACGTGCGCCGAGCGCTGGGCCGCTGTGGATGCCGAGAAGAAGGTGACGGATACTCCGGGAATCACAGCCGAGTCGAAGGGAAGTGACTCAGACGATACGCATGGGTTAGCCGAGTTGGAGAGAATTAACTCGGCTATGGAGCCACCGAGTGAATATTGCACTCAGCGAGGCGTCATGAAGGAAGGCAGAGATGCAGAGTCTCACCTGACTCAGCTGGATATGTCCGAAACTTGTGTGGAAGGTCAGGCCGACTCGGCTGATGAAGCCTATGATGACTCTGATGGACTGGAAGCGACCCATGATGCAATAACTAACAACCCTGAAGAAGGCCTTCGGCTGCGATTTCTTGCTGCAGCAGCAAGTGCTAGTGATGATGACCTTGTAGCCGAGTCCGATCATCGGTTCACCCACTTTGAGAGGAAGGGAGAGACGCTTCATTTGGAGGATTACGCTCATGAATTGGCTTTCCTACCCGATCTCAGTGAGGAAGTGCCTATCGAACTTGACTACAATGGAACTAATGTGAAATGTTCAGCTCACACTCCTGAGCAAGCAACTCGGCTGACTGAGCTACTGAAACGGAATGAACAGATAATGATATCCAGTGGTAACGCTTTACCTCCGCCAGCTTACGGCGTTGTGTGTGATATTGATGTGGGTGATCATCCACCTATCAAGCAGCGAGCTCGGCGGGTAGCACTGAAGTACCTGAAACCACTATACGAGTTGCTCAAGGGACTGTTACGAGCGAAATTGGTGTCATTTTCGAAGAGTCCGTGGGCCTCGCCCATCGTTATTGTTCTCAAGAAGAACGGTGTGGATATCAGATTGTGTATCGACTACAAGAAGGTGAATGCAATTACGATGATTATGGAATATGCGATGCCATTAGTGGATGATTTACTTTCGGAATTGGAGAAATACCTGTGGTTTTGCTCATTGGACGCAGCTAGCGGTTTTTGGGCGGTGATGATGACCAGCCGAGCTCGGCGGATCTCAGCTTTCGTATGTGCCTTAGGGCACTTTGAATGGTTACGTATGCCGTTTGGATTGAAGAATGCCCCATGATATACCAAAGAATGATTGATAACGCATTATGGGGGTATGTCCAACCGAAAGGTGGATGGTCGGAGTTCGCTAGAAGGATCCGCCGAGCAGAAGAAGTAGCGGCAACTCGGCGACAGAGTCAAGGGGGTGACCCAACTCAACCGCCGAGTTCGTTGACCAAATTTGCGGCTGACAACCGAGCTCTAGCCGAGCTCGATCCGCTCCAAGAATTGATTGACAGCCCTGAGGGCGATATGTTCACGTGTGGAGAACCCGACCAATCGGTTTTGACGCCCGTATTTACACGGCGATCGTTTGTGGATGACATTTGCTTTGGTGGAGTAACTTTCGATGAATGTCTGGAAACATTGGATAGGCTGCTGACTCGGCTAGCCGAGTGCAGGATCAGTGTCAGCTTTTCGAAAAGCATATTTGTGCAGCCCAAGGTTGACTTCCTGTCACATGAAGTAACCTCCGAGGGAATACGAGCTGACCCAAAGAAAACTCTTGCAATAGCCGAGCTCCCATTCCCGAAATCGAAGAAAGGCATACAAGCATTTCTAGGGGCATTGAACTACTACGGCAGGTTCATCCAGAACCTGGCTGTGTATGGGGCAGTACTCTATCAGCTGAAAGGACAGTGATTTCGACGGTAACAAAGACTTGTCGGCCGCTCAAGCAGCTTTCGCCGAGTTAAAAAGTCGAGTGGCAACGGCGCCAATTCTGCGCCATTTCGACTCGGCTAAAGAGGTTCACATCATGCTTTTTGCCAACAATTGGGCATTAAGCAGCACATTGATGCAGATGCATGACGACAAGCTGCACCCCGTACGATTTTGCGGCAGGGTGTTGAAGGAAAACGAAGTTAATTATCACCCAGCTGAGAAAGAAGTGTTAGCGCTACTCCAGCTACTGAAGATATGCCATACACTGCTGGCAGGCAAAGTGCTACATGTGTACACCCGGTTCTCAACACTGGAATGGGTTTTCCAATCCACGTCGTTATATGGCCGAGCTGTAAGTTTCGCAGTACTATTGTCACCCTACCATCTGAAGATAAAGAGAGTGCGAGAACGTGATGTCGATTTCGTCCAATTGTTGCAAGCGTCAATAACCCCGCATGTGGGGTTAGACGAGTCACTGGAGCACATCGCCCCGCCGTCGAAGAACTCGGCTACGGTCCGACTGGACCCTGAGCTCCTGTATGCCAAACTACCAAGACACTATAAGGGGCACGTACTGTCCTTTGATGGATCGGCGAAGACGGAAAAGAATGGCGGCTATGGCAGCTGTTCATGGATATTGTGGCGCTTGCCCGAGTGGGACATTGAGATCGCTGCGAGTGCGTACCTCTCGTCGACCACGGTCAATTTAGCCGAGTACACGGGGATGAACAATGGGGTGAAAGCAGCTATCGACCGTGGGGTGACAGATTTGGTGATCGTGGGCGACTCGCGGCTTGCAATCCAGCAATCCATGGGGGTGATAGCCTGCAAGAAGGAAACGCTTCAAGTCGAGTTGGCACGCCACAAAGAATTGACAAAAAATTGAATTCGGTCAAATACCTACATGTGATACGACTATACAACTCGGCTGCCGACTCAATGGCCACAGAAGCATTGGAAACCCAAATTAGCCGAGTAGTTCTGAACGCTGAACGAAAAGCCGAGTTGAAGACGCTGAATCGGATACCAGAAATTTTGTATACGGCCGGTGATGGCACTGACGACTGCGAGGAAGGTCCGAAAGCGTGCCCGATTACTCGTAGCCAGGTACGCCGAGTCCGTTTCAAAGATGACGAGAACAAAGAAACAAACAGCCGGTACCAGCAAACGAGGAAGACTCGACTCAGCCGGAAACAACGGAACCCGACCTGAACAGTGAACTCGAGATCCGAAGGCGTCAGCCAGCTAGGCGAATGGAAACCAGTGGTGAAGCTGAGTTCGGGGACACACAGCCGAGTTCACAAGGAAACGAAGCCGAGTTGAACACCTCAAGGGCACCAAGCGCCGATAATATTGACCCGGCGGTCGTCCAAGCCGAACGACGGCGACGCATTGACAAGGCCCAAGATGAAGAGCTACGGTGGGCAGATCTTAAAGCTTACCTGAGAGGCGAGCTGAGTCAACTGTCATTTCGCCGAGTCAGAAATGCCGGTAAAGTGGCGGACGATTTTGTACTCAGCGAAGATGGACTGTTATACCGTCATAATCGAAGTCGCCGACGGGGTGGAGATGACGAGCCGAGTCTGAATCTTAGACTAGTGGTTCCAACCACCATGGTCGATGAAGTTCTTCAGAACTGCCATAACTCGGTGGAAGGAGGTCACCAAGGGATTGTGCGGACCTATCACCGAGTCAAGTCTGACTACTACTGGATTGGGTTATATGCAGATGTGGTGCGGCATGTTCAGTCATGCGAAGATTGTTGTACCAGCAAGAGCAAGCCTCAGCTCAGAGGATACTCCCCTGGCAACATCGTGTCAGACCGACCATTCCATATTGTGTCGATGGACTTTGTAATACCACTCCCACGAACTCGGCGAGGCAACACAGCTCTATTACTGTTTCAAGATCACTTCGGGGTTCGTGATAGCGAAGGCAATGGCCGAGACAGGGGCACTGGAAGTGGCGAAAGTATTCGAAGAAAATGTCTTCCGGAGGTTTGGTGCTCCGTCCCTGGTTCGCCATGACAGAGACCCCAGGTTCATGAGTGAAGTGTTCCAGAAGTTCTCAGAGATGATGCAGTCAAGGTCAAGAGCCACGCTGAGTTACAGACCACAAGCCAACGGTCAACAAGAGCGGTCAGTCAAAACGATGATCCAGACAGTACGGGTTTACGTGGAAGATCCACTACAGGCTGACTGGGATGACATAGCCGAGAAGATGGTATACGCCATCAACAACTCGAGGGACTCTACTCGGCAGGAGACTCCATTTTACCTGGTACATGGTTGGGATGCGCGATCAACGATGAAAGCTATGACGGAGTCAGTTAGGCATGGTCAAAATAGCTCGGCTGATTTGGCCGCCCCAGCCGAGTGGCGCCGAGAAGCAAACCGACAAAGAGAAGTTGCATTACGTCTAGCAGCCGAGTACCAGTTGAAGGAGAAAGCCCGCCGAGCGAAAGAGCATAATGAGTCGCTGAGCCGAGTTGAACAGCGAGCCACGCCTCAAGTTAGAAGCAATTCGGAAACCGCCGAGTCGGGAGGAGCGCCAGCCGAGTCGGTTGAAGCCGCCGCCGAGTCGATGGGAACCACTGCTGAGTCTACGAGGTCGCTGTTCAAGGAAGGTGACCAAGTGTGGTTGTTCATGGAACGAGTGAGGCAAGGGCTCACTAAGAAACTCGCGCACAGATGGCATGGCCCATTCAGAGTGAAGAGGAAAGTCGAGGAGTTCGCATACGAGTTGGAATTGCCTGACAAGAGCGGATACAGGTTCTACCCGGTGATCCATGTGTCTCGATTGAAGAAAGTGGTTGACGCCGAAAAGAGACCCACGACTCGGCTCATAGCCGAGCTTGAAGAAAATCAACGGTTTGACTTCGATGAAGAATTGCTCCCAGAAGACAGCTGGGAACCTGACGAAGGCGCCAATCAGTATGAAGTTGAGGCCATTTTGGATGACGAGTTACCACTATCCACCAGTACATCAAGGAATGAGCGAAGGTTCAAAGTGAAGTGGGTCGGTTATGAAGAGCCGAGTTGGGAACCTTTGTCGAATTTGTCTTGTGGAGGATTACTCTTTGATTATTTGCGCCAAAAGAAACGGGAAAATCGTCTGCAAATGGTGCAAGTTGCAGATGAAGAATAACAATCCATTGCACTGGGAAAACCCGACCAGCTCAGTGAAGATAGCAGGCTGAGCTGAGCGAAATGCTACTGCATCAACTTATATATGATTATATGATTTACGAAATGGAAAAGATATGAAGATGGAGCCTAACCTAGATTTCCTGCAACCGCGAGGGATCCGACGAAGCCGAGTCACCTGGGGGAAGACTACTTGGCGGCTGGGCAGCGACTGCTTGAGCTGCTGAGGCTAAGATCTCGATAGCCGAGCTCGGTGACTGAGCTGGACTAGGAATAGCCGGGTCGGCGGCCGTCGGCAACTGAACCCCAGCGGAAGCAACCGGGGAGTCGGGCCCGAACAAGGAAGTTGTCGGAGACGCACCTCGAAGGTTCGGGGACCCCAGTCCATCATCCGACGCCGGGCGGGGAGTAGTCCCACCGAGATCCTCAAAGATGAAAATCCCGGTACGGTTCTCTCGCGGTGGAAGTCCAATAGGGATCCGCGGTGGATCCGGCTCGGCTAAATCCACGTCGTCATCAATGGATTCGTCAACAACACGAGGATCCATGCCGTGAGGAGCGAACACCATAAACTCGGGGTTCCGAGGTCGAAAGCAGGTGTTGAACGGATGACGGGCTGGGTCTAACAACCACCATGCCCGCCAAGGTTCGTGGTGATCCACAGCAAGGACCTCTCCGACCAGAGCGCACTGTCCGGCACCCAAGGTAAGTTCACCAAAGGGTAGAGCGGAACTGACGGGTCGAAGTACAACTCCGAATCAACTCGAGGAGTTGGCAATCCACCACTGGACTGGGCTGTGACAGCCGAGTACAACGCATCCGAAGCTGCCGCCATGAGACCCCGCAAAGCGTCACCTCGGCGTTTCCGCTCGATGCGATATTGAGTCCACACGTTGTAGACTGCAATAAGCTCATCCGGCGGGATGCTAGAGTCGAAGGCAGGGTGAAGCCCGATCAACACGCTAGCCTCAACCAACCAGTGAGTCCGTTCGCACATGGCCACGAAGAAGCGAGTATGTGCAGCCAAGTCAGCAGCCGAGTTAGGGGACCCCGATGCAGGAGGTCTCCCCGGAGTCGCACCCATAAATCTCCAAGAGTCTCCATGAGTGATGACGGCCGTGTATGGCCAACTAGCCGAGATCGAGCCTCAGCTAAAACCGACGGAGAGAAAAATGTTGGGAGATCCGGCAACATACGCCGTAACTGCTGGAAAGGGTGCCGAGGATTGAACACATCCACGAACGAACGCACTCCGGCCAGAGTTGAGAGAGTGGCGCGGACACGAGGCTTAGCACCACCAGAAGACTCCAAAGGAACTCGGCCAGATTGGCAGCTCAGTATTCCAGCCCAACAGCGCTCGGCGCCAGCGTGGAAGAACGGCAAAGTCCGGAGTCTCGCCAGCTGAGGAGTGATGCGCGAGTCCCTTGAGGCCGACTGCATGGCTCTAGTGCGGAGCTGCGCCAGTGGAACTTGCAGCTGAGCTGGGAGAGCCACCTCTGCAGATCGCCGAGTAGAATCGGAAACCGGAGCCGAGCTAACAACGCTGGTAGGCTGTGGAGCCGAGTTGGAAGCGGGAGCCGAGTTGCGAGAGGTAGATCCTTGGGAGCCCGTTATGGAAGTTCCAGAAGGAACCGCTCGACCAGATTCAGGATCCCCAGACTCGGCTGCCGCTGACACTTGCGCCTGGGACTTACCAGGAACGGCTTTCCGTCTCTTCTTGGGACGAGCCGAGTCGCTATCGTCCGAACCACCACTTGGTGACGATGAGCGATGCTTGTGCTTGTGCTTGTGTCTGCGCTTGTGCTTGTGCTTGTGCTTCTTCCGGTGCTTCTTCGACGGGGTTGGCACCTGAGGAGAAGACCCTCCCGAGGTAGGAGCCGGAGGCGGACCAGGAGGAACTTGGCCAGCGGCCAAATAGCTCTGGATCTTGCCGTGAGGCGGAGGAAGCGGAGAAGAGACTACCGTAGACACAGCAGACACATCAGCCGAGTCGGAGCCTTTGTCGTCATCATCGCTCTCGTCATCAGAGCCAAAGAGCTGAGCGAGACGAGAAAGGGCCAGGCTGGAAGCAGAACTGACCGGGGCATTACTCGTAGTGGTCGAAGCCGTATTCGCCGAGCTGGCCTCGGCTGCTTGATCATCGTCAGCCGAGTCACTTGAGAATTCTAGTGGGTGCGAAAGAGACCCAACTGAACTCGGCGGAATGGACTTGGGACCAGTAGATCCACCATCGAGACCAAGTACCACATTATCCGAAGTTCCAAGGTCCTCCAGCAACTGAGCGTTAACCTGGCGGGCAGTTGCTGCAGCAGTACGGAGAGGGCGGCCGGATGGAGACGTCAACCCGGCGGAAATGGCTGCAGCCCGAGATGATGCTACGGGACGACTTTTGCAGGCCAAGAGACGAGCAACCGAGCTCGACGGCACTTGCGGTACTTGTGGTGACCCTTAGCCGAGCTAGGTTGAGCTGGCAATGATACAGGAGTCCCATATGGAGCCACCGGACTCGGCGTAGGGACTGGGGGAACAATCGAAACCACAACCGAGGACGAGCTCGGTACCGTTATTGCTGGAGGAGTGCTCATCGACAATGAGGACGCTAGGGGAGCGACCGGCTGGGTCGGCGACGCAGCTAACTCGGCGGGTTGGCCTGCCGAGGTTGGTGCAGCGGAATGCGACGCTGCTCCGTCGGAAGCACTCCCGACACACGGTCCACACTCGCATCTTGGATGACAAGGCCGCTCGACTCGGCGGATGAGCTTCCTGAGCACCGAGGAGGAACAGTCTTAGCTGTTTTCCTCTGACGAGGTAATGGCCGAGCTGGTGGAACCGTCAATTCGCTGTCGGAAGCTGCCAACAAGCGATCGTCCGGAGGGCCGATAAGGGCAGCAGCCTCTTCGTACCCGTCCTCTCCAGGTAATGGCTGGCCATAAGGCTGCAAAGGTGGAAGAGCAACCTTCCGTTTGCGAGGACCTGCAGCTGTAGCCGACTCAGGGTTGGCCAGGACGCGCAGGCGCTGGGAGGCGTGAGTTTATCCTTCCGAACTCGGCGGAGAGCTTCAATCGACCGCGAAGGGCGGTGGCGAAGCGGAACTTGAGTACCCGCCGAGCTGGAACTCGGCGGTAACGCTGCTGCCGAGCCAGAGCCTGGCGTAGGAACAGCAGCCGAGTTGGAAGTCGAAGCCTGAATACTAGCCGAGCCGGATTGACGCGAACGAATGCACAACTCCACGACCCGGTCTTCGCCGTCCGGAATTCGCATAACTTCCGGAAAACGCTCGGCTAGCAGACGGCAAAGCCGAGCGTTCAGCTTGAGCGAAGCCGGGTCCATTCCAGGAACGTCCAGGCCAGCTCCAGCTGCAGCAGCCATGTGAGGATCATGCATGGGTACGAACCCTTGCCGACTGATGATCCTCTTCTGGCGGAGGATGGTCTCCCTCATCTCGTCGATGGTCTTCTTGGCGTGGCGAAGCTTGTAGGAGCCATCATCATCCAACGACGACACAATTTCCTGAAGCTGCTGGAAATGCTTGGCCGAGACGCCTTGAAGGATCTTGTAAGCTTCATCCCGCTCGACGATTGACTTGGAGAGGGCCGTAATGTCCTCATCTCGGCTCTTGATCATGAGCTCGGCTGCATGAAGAGCGGACTGAGTGGCAGTGACCTCAGCCGTCTGGGCAGCCCTAGCTTGCTTGAGCTCAGCTCCGGAGGCGGTTAAAGCCTTCCGGAGGGAAGTGACAAGACCAACTGATTTGTCAACCTCGCGCCTCCAGAGGTGGCACTCACGCTCGGAAGTCTCAAGCTGCAGCTTCAGCTGAGCAACCTGGTCCAGCGAAGAGCCCAGCCGCTTCTGGAGAGACGCGTTAGACGCCTCAGCCGAGTGTAAATCGACTCTCAGCTGGGCTAACTCGGCAGACGAGTTAGGAGGCTGATATTCGCCTCGAAGGATGTCCACCAGAGCACTAGCTGACTCAGCATGGAGGATAGCATCGCGCTGAGCCGAGTCAGACGGCTCAGGCGGCTGTGTCACGGCGAAAGCGATCAACCGAGCCAGTTGAATGTGCTCCTCGTGGTGACGGTTCCCTTGTTCCATCACAAGAGTAGAAACCGGATCCGAGGTAACCTGGTCGGCCGAGCTCGACTTAATGGTGGCGTCCGAAGTGGTGTCGCCCGGCGAGCTCGGCTGACGAGGGGAGGACGTGCGAGAAGTCGGTCCAGAACCGGGACCAGTCTCAAGGGAAGTTGTCAGGTCAATGACCGGGTTACCCCGACCACTGCTGACCCCAAGAGCGCTGGCCCCTCTAACCGGCAACTCCGCGGACGCCTCCGAACCACGGCCGGTGGACGAAACGGGAACAAGTGGAGAAGCCTGTGGATGAACTTGACATGTTAGTGGATGAACGAGAGCGCTGAACGACAGCAGAGCCGTACCTGTGAATGCTGTGGAGCTGGTGGAGTCGCCATGATGTGGAGGAAGCGAAGAACGAAGTTAACGGTGGCGAGTCGAAGCTTGAGAGAGTGAAAGAGATGGGTTTTGACACTCACCAGCTCGGCTCGTATCATAACCGGGGCAGTTGTGATGTAGCGAACATCAAGTTTGGCCCTTGGCTGAGTCTAAGGAGCCGTGGCCTACGGTACAAGATTGCGACGCACCAGAGCTCGGCTTTAAAAGCAGCTTAGGAGCGGTGGTCTACGGTACGGACTCGGCTGAAGACTTCTTAAAGGGAAAGCGAGTCCAAGGACTCGGCTATGGTACCTTCAGAGCTACCGGAAGAAGATGCGACCAGGCGCAGGGACTAACGACCATCGGGAGAGCCGGGAACAGTCGCTTCGACTGGGCTGAAAGGTCGGCGAGATCTATAACGACTCTATTTCACTAGATATTGTATAGGAACCAATTAGGAATCAGAAAAGGGGCTTAAGCCCCTAGTATTAAACAGAGCAGAATTTTCTAGGTCCAGAACACGTGTACACTCTTCCGGTAAGTCCCTGCACGGGCCGGATTATGTCTGCCGTCAGAACTCGAGAGGCATAGCTTGTAGAGTTCTGACTGGTAGCGCCAAGAGATTAGGTTGGCCCGGGGAAGGGCGTGTCTCGCCAAGCGCGAAGAACAAACCCCGCCGAGCTCGGCGGGTCGGTATACCGTACAGCCCGGGTACCGTTACTCTTTCAGCCGAGTAGCCTTTGCCTCGGCGACCCGTAAAAGCGCTAACGCGCCGTCGTCCATCCTTTGGTGGAGGGCACGGGATACCATATTATTGGCTGGCTTGGTTGGTTGGTACTCGGCGCGAGACACCAGCTGTCCCGGAAGGGCCGAACCGCTAGGGGACAACCCAGCGCAGGCCAACAAACGCCGACCTAACTCGGCGATTGTTGTGGTTGCGTTTATTACCCACATCTGACGGATTTGTGCGTTCTGCAACACCACA
>VOQZ01000234.1:0-29884 GCA_008079305.1 Phytophthora palmivora | reverse complement strand
AACGCCAGCAGACGGATAAACTTTTCACGCGATATAAAGTGGATCGCGTGAAGACAAACTTCTTGAGAGTAAGCAGTTTCAACGCTGGGCTAAACACGTGATGAGAACAATCCTGAATCCGGTGATGTGGCCAGGGCTTCAAAGTTGATGTCTCACTACGGCGACGATGTTTTTGCCAACATACTAGTTACGGCCGGTAGCCTCGAACGCACAAAAGACAAGGCTAAGCGCCTAGAGGAAGGTCTGTGACTAATTGGCTCGCCACAGAAAGAAGTGTGGACGATGTGTTCACATTGCTTAAGATGAACGAGAAAGGAGACGAAGTATTTAAGAGTCCAGTGTGGGGAATGTGGACCTCGTACTGAAAAAACTGGTATGTGAAAACTCGGACCAACTAATGTTCATGGTACTGAGGAACATTACGACGATGACCAGTTAGCGAATATTCTAGCTACAACGGCGAAAAAACTACAACACGAGAGGGAGTTGCTGAAAAATTGGAGGAATGCAACGCGCGAGTTGGTTGAGTAGTGGAAGTCGCAGATGACGTTTTTCATATTTGAAATTGAACCACGAAGGAGACAACCTTTTGAAATCCCAGGTGTTGGGCTCGTGGGTCTCTACGTGAAGTTGCTGGAGAAGGACCTTATGAAATGCTGCTGTTCAAACTGGCGAAGCGCTACGATGCTGAAGCACTAGCAATTTGGTTACGAGCAGCGAGAGAGATGATTAACCGTTCCAGGTCTATTGCGACCGGTATTGCAGAGGCACAACAACAAGTGTTGGCAGAAGAATGGCAACAGCGGACGACGATGTCTTCACTTCTAAAACTGGACGTGGAAGATGCACTGTTTCTGAAAAGCCCTGTACTTGACACCTGGACTTCGTACGTTGACTAAACTGAAAAAAGAAGAACCGAATCAGTTGATGTTTTTAAAATTGGAGACTCGCTACGACGATGAAGGTGTGGCAAAAGGTGTTGCTTGCCGAAGAATGATGATTATACTACGAGGAATGCTGCTACCACCTTGGAGAATTTACTGTTCCAGAAGTGGATGAGTAAAGATAACTCTGCAGAGTTGCATTTTCGCCCTTCTACGCCTAAACAGGAAGGTGACAACTGTTTGAAAACCCAGTCTTCACCACTTGGGAGTCTTATGTGCAAAGCTGGACAAGGCGAATCCGGATGAGCATGTTTTCGGTGCTAAAGACACATTACAGCGACCAAGGACTGTGTGAATGGTGGTTGGTGAGATGAATAGCAAAGACTAACCGGAGAACAGAGAATATCGCTGCTAAATTGCAGGAGGAAATTTGGCGAAACCAAGGAAAGACAGCTGATGATATCTTCGATCTTCTCAATTGAACGAGAAAAGAGGGAAATGTTTGCGACCCCAGAGTTTACTACCTGGGGGCTTCGTGACGAAACTGAACAAGCTTAGCAAGAGCCCAGACGAGTTTCCCGCTATCTCGGCATTGACAAAGCGTTCGGTGATGTAGAGCTGGCGCGCATGCTCGTAGAAGCAACACAAGATGCTTTAAGGAACAAGGACTTGTTGAAAATGGTCAGTGACTTGCAAACTCAACAATTTAAGCAATGGCCATGGGCAACGGCAAGACACCTGATGACGTTCGTCGTCGATGGTGATGGCAAACGGTTTTGATGCTAGAAAGACACAAGGGTGATTCTCGACTATTTTGATTTCTACAAGTTCAATAGTCGGCGAATTCCCGCTTAACGTCGATTCTATCGACTCAAACTTGTGGAAAGTGTTTGCTTGAATTCTCCAGGCATCCATCCAATAGCATTCAACTAGAACCTGGATGACTTTAAAGTAATCTTGCATTTGATTCATTCCGTGTCCATTCTAATAGTGTCCTTCCATCGTTACCTGTAATTTATTCTAAAAGATGACCCACATGGGCTATTAAACCTAAATCAACTATCACCCAAGCTGTGGGTTATTTTGGACACCAACAAATCCAGCATGGAGCAGACAGTGACGGCCGCCCTCGCGGCGACTCTGCGCGGCCTGGACGAGACTATCTCGAGTACTTGAGCGGCGCGGTGGCCGACCAATTGGCCGACGATGTGCCGTCGGACGCTGCGGCGCTCGAGTCGCTGCTGGAGAGAGCGTAGCCCCGTTCCTCCTCAGCACGTCGTTTCTGTGAGGACGAAGCGGCCGCGTCGACGCTGTGCGCGGGCTGGCGGCCAAGTTGTTGGACAGTCCCGAGCTTCAGGCGCAGCTGGGTGCGGGTCCGGCCCAGGCCGTGCGGGTTCTGGAGACGACGCAGAGCATCGAGGAGCAGGCGCGCAAGGACGAGGGCGCGGCCGACGCCGAGCAGCTCATGGCCCGCATGTGGGGCTTCGACAAGATCCGGCGGACCACGAACGACGAGCTGGAGGCGCAGCAGTCGGCGCTCTCGGCCCGTCAGGTCCGGAAACAGATCAAACTGGAGCAACTCACGGCCGAGCGCGACGAAGAACAGGCCGAGCTGATCGCGAGTGGGAGACGCACGCTTCCTGCCGGATCTGACGCAGGACCGGGTGAGCGTGACGTGCACGTGCCTAGACTGAGTATCAACTTCAAGGGCAAGACGCTGCTGTCCGACACAGCGCTCAAGATCGTGGCCGGCCTCGTCGCTTGGACTTGTGGGCAAAAATGGTGCGGGCAAGACGACACTGCTCAGGTACATCTCGCACTACGAGCTGGAAGGCTTCCGAGAACATATCCGCATCCAGTTGGTGGAGCAAGAGTCGGCCTCGAAACTCAGCAAAGATGATCGAAGCGTGCTGGAAGTTGTGCTGGCTGCAGACTACGAACGCACCATGTTGTTGCAGGAGGAGAAAGAGCTCACGGCCGATGAGGCCAATAACGGAGCCGATCACAGCACGCGGCTCAAGGAGATCTACGACCGACTCGTGGACATCGACTCAGACGGCCGAGTCGAGAGCACGCACCACCATTTGAGTGGCCTGCAGTTCCCTGACCACGTAGTGGACGGTCCAGCTAAGGCACTGTCTGGTGGTGGAGGATGCGTACGGCTCTGGCTGGCGCGCTTTTCATGGCACCTGATCTGTTGCTGCTTGATGAGCCGACTAACCACTTGGATCTCGAAGCTGTTATCTGGCTCGAGCACTATCTAGACAAGTACGAGAAGCAGATGATCGTGGTGTCCCACGACCGAAACTTCCTCAATGCCGTGACCACCGACATTATCCACCTGACGAACCAGAAGCTCGTGTATTACAAGGGCGACTACAACACGTTCGAGCACACATGAAGGAGAACATGCGTCAACAACGCAAGGCCTACGATGCCCAACAGATGAAGATTCAGCATATGCAAGAGTTCATCGAGCGCTTCCGTGCCAATGCCAAGAAGGCCCCGCTGGTGCGTCGCGTGTCAAGGCGCTGGACAAATCTACGCAATGAGCTGATCGACGAGCCAGAGGACGAGCACGCTTTCCGGATGCATTTCCCTCCCGCCGAGCCACTTGGCCGACCTATCATAGCTGTCGAGGATGTGGGTTTCCGGTATACCCCAGAGTCGCCGCTGCTGTTCAAGGACGTGCACATTGGCGTAGACATGTCAAGTCGTATTGGTATTCTCGGTGTGAACGGCTCGGGTAAGTCGACGCTTATCAACATCATGATTGGTAAACTTCGAGCGAACGAGGGTTCTGTGACGATGAACCCGCGGTTGCGCGTGGCCACGTTCACGCAGCACCACGTCGACTCGCTGGATTTGTCCAAGTCTGCTGTACAGAACATGAAGGAAATGTTCCCAGGCCACGAGCCGGACGAGTTCCGTTCACACCTCGGTCGCTTCAATCTCTCAGGCGAGTTGGCAATCAAGCCCACACGTACGCTGTCCGGTGGTCAAAAATCCCGTGTTGGTTTTGCACTCATGACGTGGCGTCTGCCACACGTTGTGGTGCTTGATGAACCAACGAATCACTTGGATATGGAGACCATCGACGCGTTGATCGATGCTTTGCGCGAGTACAAGGGCGGTGTGGTGATTGTCTCCCACGACCAGCACTTTGTCACGAGCGTGTGCGAGGAGCTGTGGGTGGTCGGTGACCAGAAGGTGGCTCGTTATCGCGGTACTATGAGCGAGTACAAGAATCACGTGTTGACCAAGAAGTAAGCGCGTGTATCATAGACTTCCGCGCTCCCGTCCTTTCCAATCAAAAGTTTTGACGCTGGATAGCACTGCACTGTTGAGGATAGATCAAACCAAATGAACATGGTCATACCCAGTTGCGTTGGTCATTATTCGACCCATGCGATTTTCTTCTACTTTGACGTTACTGGCAGTAGTCTCTTTGAAGCGGATGTTTGAGCTGGTCGGGAATGACAACGACATAGTGCTCCATGACATTATTTAACGGCCAAGACAGTACAAATGATAGTTTCGATCGCAAGGGGTTCACATGAAGTTCACTGGGACTGTCGTCTAAATACTTACGCCTTCCGCTGACAAATGCTTGAGTCTCATTTCCACTTTGGCATCGCGTCGAAAACAAGAAGCAATGCTTTCAAAAACTTTTTTTCTACGGTCAGTGATGATAGCTCTCGCGTTCATTGCCGCATCCAGTCCAACATCAAACGGAGTGTTCGCCTCCACAGAAGTGGCTGAAGCCTGCGCTGGGGTCGGTCAATCGTGCGGCAACGCTCAGACTGGCCCCAACTGCTGCTCAACCGGCGAATATTGTCAGCCTTGGAATCCGAGCTACTATCAGTGCCGCCCCACATTTCCCAAGTGCAGTATCCCCGAGGTTGGAATTGACTACAGGGGCAATGATCTTGCTGGCGGTGACATCACCGGGTTAACACTGCCGGAAGATTGTTGTAGCAAGTGTTCATCAACAGCAGGATGTGTGGCGTTCACGTTTGTCAATATCGGATGGGACGGTAAGCCGCACTGCTACCTGAAGACTGGCACTGGGACGAAGATGAACGTTGCAGGAGTAGTTTCTGCTACTGTTACCTCAAGTACAGCATCTAACCATATTCAAGCAAAATTCGGAGTGGTGCTGCTAAGTCCAAGGCTGTCAACTTGGGTGGCTGGTTGGTGAGTGAGTACTGGATGTCTTGGAACTCACCTCTGTGGGCTGGTATACCTAGCACCACGGCTTGGCAAGGCGAATACAATGTCATGAAATTCCTCGGTAAGACGAAAGGTACTGCTGCATTTGAAAACCACCGACAAACTTGGATCACTGAGGCCGATATCAAGGAAATTGCTGCGACGAATGTGCTTAACACAGTTCGTGTCCCTGTCGGGCACTGGATTATTCGAGATGCCACCACATCCCCAGGCACAGAAGCAGATGTGTTTGCCCCTGGAGGACTCAAGTATCTCGACACTCTAATCAACTCGTGGGCAGTCAAGTACAACATCGCCGTCATCATTAGTCTTCACGCGCATCAGGGAAGCCAGAATGGCTACGAACACAGCGCTCCTGCTACGATTGGAAAAGTTGGATGGAGCACTTTACAAACAAACATTGACAACTCATTGAAATTCGCGACTTTTCTTGCAGCAAGGTACAGGAACAGCCCAGCGTTCCTGGGATTGGCATTGATGAATGAGCCGACCCCACCTGTCGACCGAACCATACTGCAAAATTTCTACATTGAAGCGTACAAGCAAATTCGAGCGACGGGTAATATGTGCATCCTGTTTGTGACTCCGTTCCTGAGTGAACAAGATGCAGATCACTTGCGCGGTATGATCGGTGCACCTCAATACGTGAATGTGTGGAACGAGATCCACGCATATTTTATCTGGGGCTACGCTGGCAAGACTGAACAGCAAATTCTGGCAGAAATCGACAACTACGACCAAACTCACTTGAAGGCAGCACCTACAAACAACCGCCTCTTCTTAGGAGAATGGTGCATGGGAGGACCTCCTGACCAGACAGGTATTTTCCAGAATTTGGACAACTTCCGCGAATTGGGAAGGAAACAGCTCGCTTACTACAATGCAGACATTACAGGAGGTTGGGCGTTCTGGACCTGGCGACACTCTGATGAGTCGATCAAACGCACTGGTTGGTCGATGCGATATTTGATCAGAAGCGGGTACCTCAAGCTTTCTTAGAAAAGATAATCAAACATGAGGGAAAAATCACCAAAACGCGAGTGCATTTCAGTGAATCCATTATGAGTGATAATATTACCATGAATGAGCCAACACTACCCATCCCGTCATGAACTATTAGATTGATGTGTACGACCGAATTTGTGATACTGGGAATGTATTATCCTCATTTTACCAAGTATCGGTAAGGCACAAGTAGTTTAACGGAAAGATTCAAGCCCGAATGAGTTTTACGCGTATTTAATCTGAGAGTTCAATGTAAAACAGTAGAGCGGCTATTGGCAACTTTGGACACGAAAACTGACTGCAGGCGTCGAAGGACAATCGTATTTTCGTGGTTGAGCGGAGCATTAGAGGATCTTTCGACTAGGACGGAATTTTTTCAAGACACAAGCAACTACTGCGAGTGGGGTTGCTAACAGCTCGCAATGAACAATGAAGATATCAATGGTGGCTTTCTGGCGGAAGCACTCAGGCCTATGAGACTCATCTAAGGATGGTGATCGGGTGTCAATCTAAACGTCAATATAGCGTTTCGTTTTTTGTTTATCGGTAGTTCCATTTCCATGTAGTTGTAGTAGATTGAAATTGCTAACTTCAACCCACGATTTATCAATTAAGACCTTAATAGAGGGTACAAGAGCATTTCCACCCTTAAAATACTAGGGGGATTAAAATAATTTTTTGCTAGTTCGCAAATCGAATCTTGGCAGCCCATTGACTGCTCCATGGCCAGTCTCCGCCGCTTCCTACATCGCGACGCTCCACCGGCGTCCTGGCAGTCAGGTGAAGCCTACGCTTCTCCGGCCTCTCACGCACACCGCGAGCGTGCTGAGACGGCCCCCACATCGCATCTAGAGAGCAACAATGAGCCCATTCCTGTCCCCAATAGCGCCCGCGTCTCCAGTTTCTCACGCTTTTTCGACCGTGCGGGAGGTCGATCTTCGTCGTCTTCATCGTCGTCTTCAGATGGAGACGACTTGGAAGGTGCAGGTATGTGAGAATTCTCTATATCAAGTTTAAGTGAATTCTCTAGATCAAGTTTAAGTGAATTCTCTAGATCAACTTTAAGTGAATATTAGATCAACTTTAGTGACTAACAAGAATGAATTGGGTAGGTGGCGTGATGACATCAACGAGTTACTTCCGACCGCGGACGATGGATGGATACACCAGATATCTCGAGTAATTACTACGGAATAGCAGTCTCTTGCAGGGTATATAGCTAATGATTGCATTGTTTTTCATTGATACATTTTAGGGCTGCCTTTATGGAGGGATATCTGGAAAAACAGAGCTCAGAGGACCCGAAACTCTGGAAAAAGAGGTGGTTTGTCATGCAGGACAGTAAACTCTTCTATTACAAGTCTCAGAGTGACGTCAAGGAGCAGAAACCCACCGACGAAACGTGCTGCGGCGTCATCTCGATGGAAAACATCGACTCGGTCACTACAGCGGTACGACTTGACCAAATTGCCTCCTATTATAGAGGAAGGAAGCATTGTTTCCTGTTCATAGACACTCACCCTTCACATCTCTTCCCTCCTACCGTCAATTTCACATTGCCGTACTCTTGCAGAAGGACTTTGGCGTCGCTGCCTTTCAGATCCGCATGGAAAGTCGGCGATATGTTTTACGTGCCGAATCAAAAGACATGGTGAAGAATTTGTCGGATGCTGCAAATTTTTAATGGTGACTAACTATTTATGCGTATGTAGATGCACGAGTGGCTGTTTAACTTTCAGAAATCAATAGCGAATATTGTATCGGCATTATCGAGGACACAAGTACGTCTATTTGATTGACTAGTGGGTGACGTGATGGATGCTAAGCGTCACAATATTGGTCACTTTCTTTCAGGCCGAGCATCGACCGAACCGGCTTTGCAATAGTTTATCTCGAAGAGTACGTGCGAATTTGCGTTGTAACCGATGGATGAATCAATGCGTGATTTACTTACCTTTGAGCGAACCTGTCTGTGTTTATGTGCGGGATGGTTCTAAAGCAAAGCATGCCCCGCGTGAATCGGAGCGTCTCATTCGATCATCAAGACTACATGGACCAGTTTCCCATAGCCGCCTCTGTTGATGATTTATATCGTGGCCGTGCAAGCGGTGGATTTTTTGCGTCGACGAGCTTTTCAGACGAATCGACGGGTGATGGGTCTTCATCATCACGGACTAGTCCTCGGCGAGCGAGTAGCCCGTTGGCTTTTGCAGGTTTTGGACCGCGGAGTCCATTGATGTTTGCGTTCGATCCGATGGATGATGTACCGGAGCACCACAATCCTCCGTTACGGCAAAGTTCAATTGCTGAAGCAAAGGAGGAGAACATCGATCATGATGACCGTTTCGGTAGCCAGTGGGAGGATGGATCTGCGAGCAAGAACCGAGAGACGCCAACTGAACCGCTTCCGATATTACCGACGCCATCACCTCCGGTCGCGACAGGCAAGTACATCCCGCGGTATCTTCGAAACCGCAGTGCAGCGGAGCCGACTTCACCACCACCTCTTCCAGTCGATTTGTCTCCACCCCCGGAACCTGCGCCGGCTCCCACTGCAGGACGTTGGGTGCCTCGCCATCAGAGAGAAGGCTTCGCAGAGATGCAGCCTATCGAGTCATTCTCCATAAACACCCGCGACTCTTTACATGAGACCTTTAACGAGGACAGCTCAAGCTACTCCACAGGCGATGATGTTCACGGCGTGACGTCGCTATTAGGCGTTCGTTCGGCCATGGAAGATGTTTGCTGCTGCATCCCAGATCTCAACTCACATTTGAAACATAACGAACCGCATCATCAAAGGCAGTCATTTTACGCTTTATTTGATGGCCATAGTGGTGTTCGGGTAAGTAGATGCTGTGCTGGTCGATATTTTGATTTAAATACTCAGCCCTCACCGAATGGAAACTGCAGGCTGCAACTTTCTCCAACCAACGATTGGTATCTTATTTGACATCACACGAAGCCTTTGCAACGGACGCACAAATCGCTTTTAAGGAGTGTTTTGCGCGGATTGACAAGGAATTTCTGCAAAAGGCAGAAGAGGAGGTACGCTATAATGTTTGATCTCCTGATGCGATCATACTTAACACGTTTCGGAAATTGATATAGAGTCTGGATGATGGTACTACAGCAGCGGTGGTGCTGATTCGAGGCAACCGTTTGATCACAGCGAATATTGGTGACAGCAGAGCAGTAGTGAGTATTGGAGGTCAAGCATTGGATATTATTGAAGAACAAACCCCTGGGCGTGAAGATGAGCGAAAACGGATCGAAAATCAGGGAGGTTGGGTCAAAGAGGAGCGCGAGCTGCAGCTGTCCAAGTTGCACTCAATGGATTTGAGTGACCCGGAGATCCAGCAGCGCGCCGAGCGGGTGGTGAAATGGGTAACAATCTACCGAGTAAACGGCGAGCTGGCTGTTTCTCGTGCCATTGGCGATATTGACTATAAAGGCGAAGCACTATCTAAGTATGAGTATTGGGCTTTCCCCGAAGGACACGATCGCGTGTTTCATGGCGATTTGGTTATATCGGTGCCGGAGTGTCAAGTAAGGTGAAGCTGCACTGGTGGCTTAATTGTCAGAAGACTGACGATCTGTCTTACGACTCTTATGATAGGAAATTGAAATCACTCCTGAGTTTGACTTCCTCATTCTCGCGTGTGATGGTCTGTGGGATACGATCAAGAGCAAGGAGGCCGTGAAATACGTATCCGACAGACTAAACGAAGGATACTCTGCAAAGGTAAGAAGAATGCTTATCTCAATAACTTCGGTTGTGTGCTTTTCTAATCAGTTGCTTGTGTCCATTCACAGCAAGCTAGTCAGGCGCTGGCAAATTTGGCAATTCGATCAGGCTCGTCCGACAACGTTTCCGTCGTTATTGTATTGCTCAACACGGAGCAATTGTCCAGCTCAATAGATGCATTGTCAAAGCAGTAAGGGAAGAAGTGATGTACCCTTTCGAAGAACAGCAGCGCGAGATCTGGAAGCTCACATCGTCTTCCACTAAAACAAGTAAATGAAATGTCGTCAGTGTGCATATATACAATTTATTGTTTCCTCTTAAAATGATCGAAGGTCGATGTTAATTGGATCTGGCAAACTTGAGTTCCTCACTTTTCCACTTTTGCAACTAGATCTACACAACAAATCAACAGGCAAGTCAGTGTCTCCAGCGACACAAAGATAAAACCAGAGATAATCATACCTTGAACAATTCTGCTAAAGGCAGGGGCCTGCGACGGAGTCCGGATACTCCTCCAAGAATGACACACCTTCTTCGCACGCACCGGTCATTTTGTTGTCCAATGGGAGACGTCCGAGGAACGGCACATTAAACCTCTTGGCCATTGCCTCACCACCGCCATTGGATGCAGGAAACACCTCCATCTGTACCGAGTGTTGCAGCAACTCCGGTGCCTTCTCTTGCAGTAGCTACAAACCAACACAACAATTTGTCAGTCCTTCGCGCATATCTCATCACCAACTCACTCACCTTCATAAACGTGGCCGTTTGGTCATCTCCATCAGCTCCGACAAACTTGACGTCACTGAGCGGACGTTGCACGCCACTCATGTTCTCCACGACTCCGAGCACGTTGATGTTGGTTTTGCGACAAAAGTTGAGCTCTTTGCGCACGTCACTAAGTGCCACTTCCTGTGGCGTCGTGACCACAACAGCTCCATCCAGATCGGCCTCCTTCATGTACTGCACGATGCTAATGTGCTCATCCGACGTGCCAGGTGGCGTGTCAATGATGAGGTAGTCGAGTTCTCCCCACTGCACGTCCACGAGGAACTGCTTGATAATGCCGCTCTTCTTGGGGCCACGCCAGATGATGGCGTCGTCAGCGTCCGGCAGCATGAAGCCGATGGACATGACGCCCAAGTTGTCGTCCACGTAGACGGGCGACCAGCCGGCAGCGCTCTGATGCACTTCCTGGCCTAAAAGGCCGAGCATGCGGGGCACACTGGGGCCTGTGATGTCCACGTCTAAGAGTCCCACTTGGTAGCCCTTGCCAGCCAAAGCGAAGGCCAATTGACAGGCCACAGTGCTCTTGCCCACGCCACCTTTACCGGACAGAACCAGCAGCTTGTGCTTGACGCCAGAGAGACGCTGCTTGACGTCCGACACGGCCGGATCCGGTTGACGCGCTGCGCCGGACGCGCATAGACTCTGATTGGGGCAGCCAGCGCAGCCGTCGGCCTTGCCAGCCTGTTCGGATTGAGGACCTACGCACTGCTCGTTGGCGTTGGAAGGAGCACTCGTGGCCATTGGAGTTGACGTGCGTAGCAATTGGTGAATCAATTAGTGACCGAGTGGACACCATTTGCACACTAAGTTGTGTAAGTTGGTGTAAAATCTTTCTGCCAATGGGAGAAGGGCGGAATGATGGTGCGTATACGCTATCATTACACTTTAGTGGCATTATACGAATGCTGTTAAGGTGGATTTGAATTCGACATGGACGACAACAATGCTGTTCAGTCCGCGTTGCTCTCCAACCGCGGGATGACTCAGATTGTCGTCCATCGGAACATCTGGGATTGGTCAAAACTCCTCTTCCCGGCGATTGGTTATTATTCGCTTGCGGTTGGTTGGGCGGCCTTCTCTCCATTTCCTCCCGAGCCGCAGCGTCCTCTTCCGTGCAGCTCCGTCCCTTGGTCTTCATCTCTGTATATTTCGTGTCCAAAGGCGTGCAGTATGAGCGACACGTGGCAGCCGCAGCCCGCGCTCTTGAGTGAGGTGGTGGCTCTGCTCCAGGCCTACATGGTGCCCAACAACCAGGTCCAGCGCGAGTCCTACCAGCGTCTGCAGCAGTTCCAGAAGAATCTAGAGTTCAATCTCTATCTCGTTCACTTGCTCTGCTCTGTCCAAGCCGAGCCCAACGTGCGCCAGCTGGCTGGACTCTTACTCAAGCGCAACATTAAGGCACGCGACGCCAGCGCCGTGCTCACCCCCACCGAGACGGAGATCTTGGCTGTCATTCGCTCGCAGACGCTGCGCGTGCTGGCCGACCCGTTGCCGCCCATCCGCAACACGGCCGGCTCCATCGTCACGACCTTTGTGTCCCAATACACCTTCCTGGACGAGTGGCCTGAGCTCATGCCGGCGCTGCTCATGTTGCTGGAACAGCAGGACGATAACGCTGTGGCTGGAGCTTTTGCCGCACTCGTCAAGATCTGTGAAGACTCGGCTGCCAAGCTCGAGAACTCGCCCAGCCGACCGCTCAACGTGCTCGTGCCCAAGCTGCTGCAATACTTTCACCATCAGAACGCCAACTTCCGACGGGACGCACTGGATTGTCTCAATAATGTGCTGGTCTACATGCCTGTGGGACTTGTCGTGCAGATGGAGAATTTCTTAGCTGGTATCTCACTACTCACACAGGATCCGTCCAATGATGTACGTAAACTGGTGTGCAAGAGTATTGTCATCTTGCTAGAGGTGGGAGTGCAGTACCTCGTGCCACACCTGGACAGCATTATCCAGTTCATCCTACGCGCCAACCAGGACGAAGACGAGAACGTGGCGATCGAAGCCTGTGAATTTGGGCCTCCTTCTGCGACTTGCGCGAGTTCAACGACATCAAGCCCATGCTGCAGCCGTATCTGGCGCAGATCGTGCCGTTGCTTTTCCAACGAATGGTGTACAGCGAAGAGGACTTGGCCAATTTCGAGGCTGAAGAGCAGAACCAGGATGAGAACGTGCCGGACCGACCGGAGGACATTAAACCTATTTTTCACCGCAAGGCTGGCGGTGGTCATGAGGGTGGCAGTCTTGATGACGATGATGATGATGACGAGGATTACGATGATGACGACGACGACTCGCTGCTGGAGTGGAACCTTCGTCGCTGCTCTGCTGCTAGCTTGGACAACCTTGCCAACGGCTATGGCAACGACATTCTACCGACATTACTACCATTACTGCAGGAACGTCTTGCGCAGGAGCAGCCGTGGCCGCTCGTGGAGAGTGGCATCCTGGCGCTGGGCGCCATTGCAGATGGTTGCTACAACGGTATCACCCCTCACCTTCCGCAGCTATACCCGTTCCTGCTTCAGAAGCTAGAAGACCCTACACCGCTCATCCGAAGCATCACGTGCTGGACGCTGAGTCGCTACGCGACATGGGTCGTGGAACAGGGTAACCATGAAATGCTTTTCAAGCCGCTGGTGGAGGGTATGTTGAAGCGCATTTTGGACCCACACAAGAAGGTGCAAGAGGCGGCGTGCTCTGCATTCTGCACTCTCGAGGAGGAAGCTCGCGAGGAACTGGTGCCGTACTTGACGCCTATTCTGCAAAACCTTATGTTCGCTTTTGGGAAGTATCAGGCGAAGAACTTGCTTATTTTGTACGACGCCATTGGAACGCTTGCAGACTCAATTGGTGAGCACCTGAACCACCCTGAGCTAATCAAGATCCTTATGCCACCGCTTATTGCAAAGTGGAATGCTCTGGATGACCGTAGTCGCGAGATCCTCCCGCTGTTTGAATGTTTAGCTCCCGTGGCGCAAGCGCTGGGCAACGGCTTCCAGGAGTTTGCGATGAACGTGTACGTTCGCTGCCAACGTATTGTGGAGAACGAGCTGCTGGCTGACGCCATGTCTGAGCAGAGCCCGGACGAGTTTGATGAGGGTGATCCGGAACTCATCGTTTGCGCTTTGGACCTGATCTCGGGCATGATCGAGGGCCTACAGAACAATAGTGAAGCACTGTTGAATGGCTCGAACATCTTGAACCTGCTCATGAGCTGCGTGCGCCATGAGGTGATGGATGTACGCCAGAGCGCTATGGGCGTCGTGGGCGACCTGGCGAAGCACGCATCTAACATTCTCCGCCCCGGTCTGGGTGACCTGCTGCCGGTGTTGATCGAGAACATCGACCCAGACCTCCCTACCGTGTGCAATAACGCAAGCTGGTCAGTGGGCGAAATTGCCATTCGCATTGGCGCTGAAATGGAGCCGTATGTTGAGAACTGCTTGGTCCGCCTGATTGGTATGATCAACCGCCCAAACTTCCGCGCAACCTCGTAGAGAACTGCGCGATCACTATCGGCCGGCTTGGATACGTGTGCCCGAACGTAGTAGCGCCACATCTACAGGAGTTTGCTAAACGCTGGTGCCGCGCCCTCGCACACGTACGCGCTCCGGAAGAGAAGGAACACTGCTTCCTGGGACTGTGTTACATGGTGAAAGCAAACCCAAATGGCATTGTTGCTGATTTCATGTTCATGTGCGGTGCCATCGCTTCACTTGAGGGCCAGCAGATCCAGAATGCGGAGCTGAAAGACATGCTGTACCAGATCGTGCACGGTTTCAAGACGAGCCTGGGTGAGAACTGGACCGCGTACTTTGCGAGCTTCCCGGAACCTCTGCGGCAGTTCCTCACCACACGGTTCAATCTGTAGAAAGCCAAAGGTGCAGCAACTGTAGCTGTCGTGTTATCCCACGATATGGAAGGAGACCAAACAATGACGAAGTAGACATACAACGGAGGCTACGAAGTAGAAGCTAACGGATGGGAGTGCGGCTGGTGGGGTCACGGCAGTAGGAGTAGAAGTAGGCAAAGTAGTTAGTAGTCGTAGGCAAATGCGAGCGAGTAGGACGGTAGAGAATAGTAGACAACCGATCGACCCCCTTAGTAGCAGGTTGTAGGTAGCAAGCAATCGGTTTTCAGCTTGGAAGTACATCACGTGCTAGCCTGTGTCCGATTTCAATTTTTCTTGTTGATATTGCAAGTCACGACACCAGACTCAACTGTCCTAACTAGTACGCACCTTTTTACTACTACTTGCCATTCTTTCAGGCAGCCGATGCGTCGGTCATGTCGGCATTTTTCCCTGCGTCATTCCTAGACGTTTTGGCGGTCGAAGAGCCTTTGCCAAAAATTGTGGATGACTTCGAGCGTGGGGTTTTCCTAGGTGTTGCTCCAAGAGGGTCGTCGAACTTGAAATTGTCGGCGAGGAACTCGTTCCATACTCGTGGAGTAGTGGATCGTCGTGGATCGTCGGTCTTGCCTATTGATGCAGTTGGTCCGGTGTCTATATCTTCCGTCCTGGTATCACCAGAACCTTCTGTGCTCGAAAACTTTTTGTCTTGCTGACCACGACCTGCCGACTTCTTGTTACCAGGACTGAAAAATCCAGGTGATCCCGACGGCAGCAGCGTCGGTGAGAACAACGGAGATGGCAAGTTCGTGAGGCCTGGAAACGGTAGTGGTGATTTCTCTTCGCTTTCTGCTTCTTTCGCCAGCAAGTCGAGAAATGTTGGGCTGAGCATTGTGATTCCACCCGAAGAACCTCTTCTGCTTCGGGTGCTACTACCCGATGGGAAGGACCCAACAGCTCCATCTAATCAAGTACGTGCACAGTGTCTATGAGAGTCTAGCACACACAAATCATGTTTCGTCTCCAAAGCTCACCTTTGCTTACACTTCTAGGCGGTACCTCAATTGGTGGAGGCGGAACTGCACGCTGGCTCAGTGTGGAGGTTGAATTCTGAGGCCGTGTAACTGCGGGGTTAATAGGAACACTATTTGAGTTGGGGTTTTCAGGTACAGACATCTCGCCAGCTTCAATGGAGGCAACTTCGCCTAACATTTCATCGTAGCGGTTGCGCACGTCCTTAGCGGTTTTACCCGGTAGAGCAGCGGCAATTTTCGCCCAAGAGTACGGCTTGTTGCCAGCCCAAGCCGCTAATACCGTCTCAAATGCTTTCTCTTCTTGGAATGTCCAGGTCATTGACCTCCGTCCGTTCCGACGTGGATGAACAACCTGATGTTGCTGTTGTAGAGGCTGTATAGTTTGATTACGAAATTGTACCGGGACTTGGACATTCATCGACTGAGCACACTCCAACGCTGCAGCACTCAGAGCTCTGCTGCCACCGACCGGAGCTCTCGGCTGGTGGATTCTAGAAACAACGGCCCTGTGTACCTGGTAATTCTGTCTGTTTGGATCATTCTGGCTACCCGTGGAGGACAAGTAGCGTCGAGCACTTATTACCTCAGGAGATGGCGGTAGCTGTTGAACTAGTCGTTGAAGATACTGCCGTCCATGCAGTCGGACTTCCTCGATAGTGCGTGACCCAACAAAGGCAGCGATATGTTTCCACTCGTCTCCGGTCCGTCTCGAACCGTATAGCTCCAATGCTTGCATGAACCGGCCGTGTTCATCTTGCCGCCACTCCGACCTGCCGCTGACTGCCGAAAGGATGCTATCCTCGAGTGGAACTCCACTACGATGGCTACCTTGCATTATATTTTGCCTCGATAAATCTTGTTGTTGCATGGAAGCGGGCCGACCACGATTCATGCCGAGACCGTTGAATGACAGACTACTACCGGGTTTGTGACTACCAGCGGAAGCAGAATACTGGAATACTGGAAAGGCCGCTTCAAGTTGACCGGCCGCAAGATACCGTATCGATCCTGGCTTTGTTTAGAGGGTGTCGGTCGAGGGTATTCAGCTCGAAGAGCTGCAGTGGAGGAAGCCAGAGACTGTAAACTTGCTTTGCGACTTCTGCTTCGTGACTGAGAAAGCCTCACTCGGCGGTGTTGCGAGTTGGCGACAACGCCTAATAGACGCGCAGTACAGAGCCTGTCGCGACAGTTGAAGTCGAGCGGTGCTGCAGCCAATCTCACACGTCACAGATTTTTGGATCGCGTCGTTTCAAGATCACAGACCTAAATAAAGTCCTGATTGAGCCGCTAAACAGGTACGAGCACGCTAGAAGTAGGGTCCACTACCTAAAACAAGTAACATGCAGAAGATCATGCAAGTATCTTCCAGTGCAGAAGATAACGTGGCTGTACGAGAAAAGAAGACGAGGTTATTTGGATAGTTGTGTCTTATCTCAACAAAATATCTGTCGCCAGTAGTTGACGTTGAGGTTTCTGAAGATATTATACAGCCATCTCGGCCGACGTGGCGTCTGAAGTTTCGGAGTCGAGTCGTGTCAGTAATTCCTGCGCTGCCTCTTTCAGCACCAACACGACCGGAATATGAGCTTGTCTCCACAGCACGTGGCGTTCCTGAGCTGCAAAACCTTCACCTCTTCTTTTGTCTGCACCAGGTATACAACTTTGGTCGAAGCCACCGGCGCACGACCCGTTCACATCGGCGATGATGATACCCAACGCGCCGGCTAGCTGGGCGTAGTGCAGTTTAAAAACCAAGGGTACGCCACCTCGTACTGCTAGCAACACTCTATCGCGAACAGCATATGCATTGCGCAGCAGTTGAGAAGCGTCAGGTGGGTCTGCCAGCACCAACTCCGCCGATACATCAAACAGCCTTGGACTGTAGTGGCCAGCCCATGCTTCGTACGTGCCCTCCACTTCAATGATACCTTCACTACCTTTGCTAGACAATACCTGCACTTGTTCCCGTACGTCGGAGAGTATCACATGAGGTAAATTTGCGTTTTCAACTTGTGCCCCTGACGATCGTAGAATTCGTTGCGGGTCTTGCGCTATCAGTTCGGACAAGTCGCTTTGCGAGAGGATGTTGACTCCACTCACGACTGTGTAGCCAGGGTCTCCCACGCCTTTCAATATCGGAATAGATGTGAGGTGAGATTTACCTCCGCTCTCAGTAGAAGAAGAAAGGCGACGACGAGGATGGGAAATCTCGACACGGCTACTTCGGTGGCTCCAAAACCCGCTACCCAGCACATTCATCGCTGCAACACGAAATGTGTAAGCTGCTCCAGGAAATAAACCGCAGACGCGTGTTGATAGCCATAACGCACCCGAACTCAACCTCTCTTCAACAACTTGACCATTGCCAGCGCTGGCATTGACCGCAACGATTTTCTCGTGTTCACGGGTGAGCGCTTCATCGTCAGCGCCTCTACCAGTATTGAGATCACCTTCCTCTCCTTTTGCAGGGAGTTTCTCCGTCGACACAAGATACAACTCAATGTCTTTGCCTCCATCGTCCTCAACAGCAAGCCATCGTAGATTTACGCACGTCGCCTCCGCATCACCAACCTCCGGAACACCGCGAATATGAGAAGGAGGTGCACATGGGCTAGTGACCACGCGTCGAGAAGGTCCGCTAACAGTACCTTGTGCTTCTCCAACTAGAAGACGCACTGAAAAGGAGTAAGCCGTCTCCGCTTTCAGGCCAGTGATCACAGTCTCAAGGTCACGGCCGTCGAAATCATCACCAAAAAGTGCCGAAGGCATTCTGCTCCGTGTGAGCTGGTCATGAGTAATGTTTACAACACTTTCCGTCGCTCCTTCAACTTCTGTTTCTTCAGTCACACTTGCATCTTCGCGCTTGTAGCTCACTTCGTAACCGTAGCTTGTGAGGTCATGCTTCAGTGGTTGGTAAAGCTCTTGCCACCGCAGTGTCGCTGTTGTGCGAGTCGTATTCATGACGACAGGTGGCCATGCGACTGGCAATGTTAGAGACGCGATGTACCGTTCCCACCGTTTGTCATCTTGCCATTGTTTGAGCCGTTCACGACGGGATAGTTGCTCCTCTTCACCTTCGTTATCGTCTCCGTTGGCACCTCCATTTCTATGCCTTCGGTTTTTCTTGGTCAAATATGCAGGGTCGCGAGGCCACTTCACGAAAGTGCTCCAGCTAGTATCACCAATTGTTGGTCGACGTGAAAATGTTGTATCGAAGCTTGGAGTCTGAAGCGCATGCAATAAAGCGTAGACTCCCTCATCCTTGTTGTCACTTGTCATAAGCAACGAATCGAGACCTGTAGCTTGTTTAACAAGTTTTGACATTTGCGGCATCACAATAGCAGAAACGCAGCACCTTTGCCCCTCCTGATGGCGATGAACGCATTGTTGATACAATGCCTCCTGGAACGAAGAGCATATCTCGTCCGGCCTTTAGTTTAACTGTGTTGTACAACTCCGGTACTCGTTGGAAGTAGGTAACATCCAACACTGTCGTAACCTCCGAGTTGGTCGCCATATTGGCATCAGCTCTAAGCACTACCTCCCGCAGTTGATCTTGCATTAGAGCAGGTAGAGCGATCGGCTCGAACTTGCGGTCAGAAAGCGACACAGCGTGCCAACTGAGTCTCCAAGAGGAATCGCCAGCATGTGCAATCCGTATGGACACGCTACAATATCTTTTGACGTTGAAGGAGCATCAAATTCGACAGACGGAAGGTCTACAATAGCCGGTAAGAACGCCTCGTCTCGAGATGCATTGGTACGCTGCACGTAGTCGTGCGTCATGTAAATTGGCACGCGGAAAGTCGATTCCAGCATTGCAGCGCACTGTTCGTCCTCAACACGCATCGGTCTCAACGCAATGCGATCGTCTGTGCTTCTTCGCTTAGATTCGTCGAAGCAAACGCTTAGGAACTTCTGTATCACGCTCTGAGTAGCATCTTCGTTGCTCACTAGTCCCAGTAGTTGCGCCACCGTCTCGTCCTTCAGCTGCAGCACAACCGGCTGTGCCTTCTCCGCATACAACTCGAAAAATTCCTGGAAACTTACCTCATCTACTGCTCTCACTTCCACATCTTTATCAGCATCTTCACTTGGCGTCACTAGCTCCTTCCGGAGCTCTCGGACGCGCTGTCGTTGGTGTCGCACGTAGCGTAGACGGTTGCAATAGGCCACGTCGTGTACCCCCAATTGCGCTGCACCTCCAGCACTCGCATCGCCGCTTGTATCGTAGATAATTGAAGTCACGCCCAGCTCGCGACACTGGACAAAGGCACGTTGCAGTCGCGCGTCCAGATCTTCAGCCCACTCGCCGGCTAGTGGCGTCACTAGCAACTCGTGCAGAGGCGCCTCCAGATGCGCATCGCGCTGTAGCTGGACAGTCCCAGGCTGATGCTTGATGTGGTCGTCGCTAGATCCATGAATGCACTGCCAGATCAATGCAGACAGGAGTGTCAAGCGCAATTCGAGCATCATCATTGTCTCCAAGTGGATATGCGACCATCAAAGATACGCTTCCCGAACCCTCTCGAACGTGATGATCACTTTTGCAGGTGTGTCTCTTTACTGCGCGACTTGTGGCAGTAGCCTGCTTCGCAGATGCAAAGGAACATGGTCCCAGTGATCATGCAATTTGTCTTGAGTGCAAAGCGTGCTTGCTCGATTCGAGCAATGTCTTTGATCAAACCACCGGCACGACATCGCTGATGAACGTATTTGCTGTTAGTGACTTTCACTGGCCCTCAGATTTTCCACTCCACTATAATAAAGTACACTTGCTGTTAGAAAACAGCACACGCTATTTCAGGTCCAGCCAGCTGGTGCCACGAACAAAGCGCGTTTCGACTGCACTCTATCTTGGTCCAAGAATTTTGGAGTCCAAGTGGCTACGTGTGAATAACGGGGTCCGAGGATTCCCAGCTTCCTATGGAAAACTGCCGCTTCGTAGAGAGCAATAAGGTGAGATCGGCCATCACTAGTGGCCACACACGTCGTCTTGCTCACGGGTTTGACCACGAGTTGACCATGCCATGACCGGGCAGTCTCTGGCACTGTGATGCAGAAAAGGGAAGAACGGCAGCCGGCCCTTCCCGCCATCTCGGTTTGCATTGGTGACACAGCGGGGCTTCCGCTGGTCACTGGAGGTGGCTTCACAGCGCTAAGCATCAGTGGTGCCAACATTTTGCCAAAGTTTCAAATGGACGCTGCGACCGCCGTCTGCTAGGTCGTGTCCTTGTTTTGAAATGTCTCCACCGCGCACATGTTGCGCCTCGTCAGAGGTTACCCACGGTGTTAATTCCGAGTTGGCCGTGCGCCCGAGATCGGGAGCATAGTGTAGATTCTCGGCGGCGAGTGGTGGGCGGGGAAAATCAAGCTGCAGCAACCGCAAAGCCCGCGTGTTCAACCAAATCAGATCCACAGCACCACGATGGTGACCGTTTCCTACTACATGCACGCATGGCAGCAATCCCTCATTACGCTATGTGTTGGTAAGAGCTACAAGAAGTAGTTTAGCAGACTGGACAGCTAGGTGCTTCGACTTAAAATCGGGGATCCTGAATTTGAACAGAGCCAGGTTCGCTTTTCTCATCCCCTTTTATCTCCATACTAAGGACAAGTCACATTTTCTCGCCCCAACTGCTGGCAACTCGAGTGAACTGTTTTCATTTCGCTATTTGCTCGCTCGCACACAGAGCGTAAGTAATTTTCATATTAACTCAAGTGATGGGGCCGCGGCTCATGTGCGTAGCCGGCGTAGCGCTCGTGACGCTGCTGCTGCTGCTGACGGCCGCCATCGTACGCCTCGTGGTGCTGCTCGTGCATCTCGTGACGCTGCGCTATACAGTGGCGCTCGGTGCGGTGGCCCTCGCCTGCTGGTTCGTGGACTCGAGACGACGACGCTACGCCAAGGGCTTCTACTCGTGCTCGCGCGTACCCCAGATGCAGTCTACAGAAGAAACACAGCCAGAGGAGGAAGAAGAACAGGAGAAGGTAGAGCAGGTCCCAGCCGCAATGGCCCCCGTGTCACAGGAGACGTTACCACTTCAGCTCAAGAAGGTGGCAACGGCACCACCTTCAAACCGAGTCAGAAGACGACGACAGTGAAGTTGGAGGCGTATCTAGCGCCAACAAGACGCCGGTCACATCCCCCTCGAGACACAGTCAGAGCCTCCTGGACGTCAGGACTCGCAGCTACACTGCAGATGAATTACAGAGGAGACAAGCGACACGGCCGCGATCCTCGTCGGCTGCAGGTGACAACAGATCCAGAAGAACGACCACTAGAAGTACAGTCACACGCAGCAACCCAGACGTGGACAGGAAGCGCAGAGTGCCGAGACGCAGAGCAGACACGGGAATGACCATAACGCCAAGCACAACGAGCGCTCGCGACGTGCGACATTCACGTCCAAGCAGGATGTGTACTCAGCTTCGAGGAGATCCAGCTCTGATAGACTGGAGGATGCACTGCGCTCGGATGGATACTGGATCGGAGACTTTCGCGTGCAGCGCCGCCTGGTGTCGCGCCGCAGTCACACCAATAGCCCCAAGGCCAATTGAGAGACTGGAGACTTAAGTTATTGTGCATTTACTCGACAAGAAGACTGTTTTGCTACTCTAGTACTAGTAATTAACACGGAGCAAAGTCATCAATTCACTGCTTGAGTTTCTGCTTCTGCTGGCGTTGCCGCAGGCTCTGTACGTATTGCCACTGAGCATGCGGATCGGTCATTCCCAAACGCTTCGCCTCTTGGTAAAGTGATAAAATCGACGACGCTGTGGTCACTTGTGGCGACCTCTTACTGCTGCTGCAAGCCTCAGACTTCATAGCCTCCATAAAGGCTTGCTGTCGCCGCTGCGGAATCAAAGACCGCGCTGGTTTCTTTGCTGTGGGTGTGCGCATCGTAGGGCTCGAGGTGCCGTGGGATGATGACGAGTCTTCGTGTTGACCTTCACTATGAGCTTGCTGATCCCTGTTGTCCCTGTTTTCCTTCTCAGATACACTCGCTGCGGACTCCTCGGACGAACCAAGCGGCAGAGTGTCCTCGTTGCTTGGAGCGTTTGGCTTTTCCTCGCTGTTCTCTTCCTCCTTCTCCTCTTCTTGAGCGTGGTGCGGGGATGGGAAAGAGATGGGCGAGAGCCCAAAGGACAGTCTCACCTTGGAGCTCTGCTTAGGCGTTGTGCTTCTCGAGATGTTCGACAGCGGTGTCATCGCATCGAAATGCAACATGACCGGAGTCGCGCAAAACGGTCGCTTGCCTACCACAGCAATGGGTGACGCCGACCACTTTGGCGGCCTCATATTCGGCGATAGCCATTCGCTGTTCGGTGTGACTGCAGTGCTGAGTCTGTGCCGCTTAGCTGGTCGAGGTGGAGTCGATCGAGACGGAGGAGTCGCACGTTGCTGGATCAACCTCTGACGTGGCGACTTGGATGTTGGGGGAGGCAAAACAGTCTGCAACTTGTCCATCTTGTGCTGTCGCTCCCGCAGCGCAGATTCGCAGCGTGCTATCGTGTCTCTACAACGTCGATGCAGCTCCATTGGCGATGACGACGTCCGTGGTGTCCTGTTCCTGTTTGCATCTCTCGTCGCTCGTGCTAGCAGAGGCGTTCGCAGCACCTCGTACTGCTTCTCGTCCTCGAAGAAGCTACTGGTCCCGCGTGGTGTCTCTGCTGAATTGGCGCCATCTTTCTGCTGTGGTAGCGGTGAAAAGGTTACGGGCTTGAGTTCCGCGAGTGTGTCGATGCTCCAGTCCAGTGCTGAGCCTGTGTCTTGATGTTCGGCCTCATCTGTTGGCTGGTTGTTGGCCAGAGCTGCGTCGAATGAAGGGAAGGGGATTCTGTCGCTCGTCTTCGAGTCGAATGGGTTGCCACAGCGATCGGGTGCTTCGTCTTGCTGTGGCGCATCTGCCATTGAACTGTTCAGTGCACTGATGATGCTGGTAAAGTAGAGATTGTGGTTGTCAAGGCTGATCGAAGGCGTTTCACAAACACACACTCTCACAACTGACGAGTGCCGTCCCGTGTTGCCTGAACTGCATCTCGACAATTGTGACGGGTTCACACACGAGCACCTTGCTCGAGGAAGCGTGCTATCAAGAGTATACAAAGTGGTTAATTAGGTCATTTGGTCTGTAATACAAATTACTAATTAACTTTATTTTTCCAATATGAAATCTGGTCGCATCTCATTGGGTGGTTCTCAGCCACCTACGCGGCTGTGATGTGTCCAACAACACTAATGACGGACTATTCACAAAGCGAATCATATCTGCTTCTAGAGCGGTACCCAATCTGTGGTGCCCCTCATGTAACCCCGTTCCAGCCTGGGCCTCATCAAGGAAGATCGCTTATCCATGCTCGAAGTTTCGGCAAGGCTGTCGAGGGTCTAAAGATCTCACATGCTGCCAGGGAATTTTTGAGTCTCTGTGTCTTGTGTGGCCTAGGATTCGGGTTCAAGTGATGGCGGGCGTAAAAGACTGCTCCGTGGGCTGTTTGAGGAATACAAACAGACGCGGGATCGTGCTGCAAGATGGAGAAACGGAGGTGGATAGACAGCGATCGCTTACGCCGACGGGAAGTCGCATTTTCGTAAGCGAAAGGTTTCGGAAGAACATGGAAAGATTCAACCACGAGAGGAAGAGGCTTATTGTAACGGGGTTACATGAAAGGGGTACCCCAGAAAGGGTACCGCCTTTAGGAGTTGATATGCTTCTGTGAGTATTCGTTTTAGAAACTCACTCGTGAGTGGTGTGGACCACACTACTGCCACGTAGGTCTGGTGGCTGAGGGCCAACCAATAGTATTTGACCTACTTTTATATGCATATATGAAACAAATTATAGTTAATTAGTAATTTGTATTACAGGCCAAATGACCTAATTAACTATAAATATAAATCAGTCTTAAACTTACTCCAAACTAGCTATTAAGTCCCCTAAGACCAGGACTTGTGAACTGTCGTTCACTAGGAGTTTGTATACTCTTAATAGCACGCTTCCTCAAGCAAGGTGCTCGTGTGACCCCGTCACACTTGGTAGCACTTGTAGTCAATCCACGCCTACGCGGGTAGATTGACTACCTGAATCCTCTGTGGCTCCTACAAGGTAAGCCAGGATGGATAGAGGGGAGTTCCCTCATTTGACCGACTCTCAGTTTGAGTCGGTCCAGAAGATGGTGGGCATCTTTGGAGGAGATGCCTTCCGAAGCTTGGCGGCTGCTACGCCGGCCGAACAGGTCGAACGCATCGAGGCGTTCGACACGTACGAGAGAGGGCTTATCGCCCACGTACAGGGGCTGCAGACCCCGTGGCTGAGATGAAGCCAGCCCAACCTAAGCCGTTGAGGCTTAAGGTTAATCCTTATGAGGGAAAGGAGGGAGAGAACCTCCACTTCTGGGTCCGAGAGGTCGAGCTCGCGATGGACGCGGCTCTAATGTCGACCGAGCGACTTCGGGTCGCTTTCGCCCTGTCCAACCTAGGAGGTCGGGCGAAGACCTGGGCGTACACGCGCGAAGCGACAACGCCGGGTTGTTTCACAACCTGGGCTCAGCTGTGTCAACAGCTTAGAGCCGCCTTCCTTCCGGCGAACTATGAGTATCGCCAGCGCTCGCGCTTCCTTGCCTGTAAACAAGGGAAGCGTGAGCTGCATGAGTACATCCAAGAGATGCGAGTACTCGCTGCATCTCTGGTAGGGAACCCCCTACCTGAACACATCAAAGTGACCGTGTTCATGGATGGCCTGAAGGTGGGCCCATCCCGCACACAGTTGTTCCGCGTGCATGCGAACACTATGGAGGAAGCGATCCAGATCGCCCTCCAAGAGGAGTACAGCCACCGACAGGCTCGTACTCCTACGTCGGTGTGGCAGGGCCACAATGCGTCGTCAGGAGCAGTGCAAGGAGCTCCAGCAGCTGAAGCTAGCACCGGGGCGGTACCCATGGAACTGGGTACGGCCGTACAGAGCTCCATCCGTTGCTACGGATGTGGGAAGCTCGGGCACATACAACGTGCCTGCCCTGAGGGAGGGCAAAGGAAGTTCCCTTCCAAACCTAGGAGCTCGAGGGGCCCGTGGCAGAAGCCGCGACCCAAGGGCCAGGGGAACTGGGGTCACCAGTAGGGGCGGGGCGCCCTACTGGGGAAGATCTAAGTCCCCATGGTAGGAGTGCGGACGGCGCACGCCATGGAGGCTTAGCCCCTGAGAGCCTGGGTGCTCTCGAGACGAGGAAGAGCAGCGGCGGACTGCTCGTGGTACACGCAAGTGTACGGGGATACGGAGATCCCTTCAGAGTTCTGATTGACTCTGGGGCGTCGACGAACTTTGCTCGACGCCAGACGGTCGCGCGGAATGGCGACAAGTATGCCGACGCTTTGCGTGAAAGCGAAGGCAGGGACCAGGTCTCGGTGAGACTGGCCGATGGTACGGTGGTTAATGTACCTGGGGTCCGTATGGACCTGGCTGTAAAGTTTGAGGACTTTGACAGCACGGAGTCGTTCCTTGTCCTAGACATGGACAAGTACGACTTGATCCTGGGCATGCCGTGTCTCGAAAAGCACGAGCCCTGGATCGATTGGCGCGGCAAAGCCATTGGGGCTAGCCGGCCCGCAGTCTCCGACAGAGCTTTGGTGAGTAATGTTCCCACCTCTGTCCGGGACTGAGGCGCCAGAGATGGTCGCCAAGGCGCTTATGCGCCCGAAGAAGTACTGGGAGCCACTGACTCCAGTGAAGATGTTGCAATGAGCCTCGCAACCGGTCATGAGACCAAGGCTCATTGCCAAGCGTGTGGGATTGCTGTCGTGTAGGACACGATAGAATTCTCACTTGTCGGGTGAGTTCCCACCAACAACACACGCTTCCCCGTTAAGGTCAGCGATTGTTGGATCAAACCTGAAGACCAGGTACGATCCCTTACACCGGGTCGGCTGTAAGCGCTTCTGTATACCGAGGTTGTTTTAGGTAACCCTTACCTACACCACTAGCCACGAGCTTAGACTAGGGTGTTATATTGCGCTTTCGCGCGTAACCCTGCAGTCCCTCAGAGGAAAGGGTACCGGCGTGTTAGGCCTTATACAGGGGTGTCGAGGTATAACCTCGACGGGGAGCAAAATATACACTAGGACCTTAATAGACCCTAAGTATACACGTAACGACACTTCACTGTCGCCTCCGATCTCTCGGCCACACCAACTCTTGGCCTGACCAGGATAAACTCTCGGTTCAATGTACCTTGAGTCTACCAACAGGCATCCCACACAACTGAGCGTGTCCTGGCACTTAAATAAGCTAGCTACACTTACCTAAGTCGGACTTGACTCTTGTTAGCTGGGGGGAAGACTGCGTTTTATAAACTGCTTAATGTGAGGCTCAGAGAGCCTCTGTATGTCATCCTATGTTTTGTCCTATGCCTATATACAAATATCAAGTGTAAACAAATCTCTGTAGGGGCCTCCGAGGTTTCAGAATAAGTACGACCGAGGGGTCGACAACTCACTCTTAAGTACGGATTTGGGACTGTACAGACGTGAGACAAGGGATCTGAGATGGGTACAGAGCCCTACCTCGGCCTAGTCCAGGAAGCCTCGGCCAGGTTATATTAGGCTAGCCGAGGCTCCCGGATGTCACTATTCCTTCTCTGTCACTCCATCGCGGATGTATAATCCTCCAATGGGGTGAACCCTCGCTTTTCACCGAAAGGTTCTGTGGCGGTTGCCCTAGCGACTGGGTAGCTACCTCACGGTTAGAACCCAACACCACAACTGCCCCCGCCTCGACGTGAGCCTCCGCAACTGGTGACCGTCGTGGCGCTTCATTCTTCGATCCGTCCTTCGCTCGCCATGGTCACTCCGTCGCGCGCCCTTGAGCGGGCCACCGCCGCGGCCCTGCAGGCTCTCGGGCCTCTTGAGCAGGTATGTCTGATCCTTGTTGTTCGTCCGAGACCTTGGTCCTAACTCTTGGTTCACTCCCTGCACTCTTAGGCGCCTGCCGACACGCCCTCAGAGGGCCAACGTGCCTCTTCCGAGGCCTCAGGAGCCGCTGAGCAGGTGGCGAGGACCCCTCTGTCACCAACTCCCGCGCTGACGGTGGATTCAGCAACTCGCGGGGTGTCAGGAGGGTCTTCGCCGACTTTATCGCCGTGCTCGCCTCCGACGTCACCTCTTCCGTCTTCTTCAGACGCAGATTCTCGCTCGACACCAACTCCCGCGCCGGCAGAGGATTCGGCAACTCGCGGGGTGTCAGGTGGGAGTTCTGTGGATGTCCCCGAAGGAGGAGGTCCTGCCGGTAGCACTACCGAGCAGTCGACTCTGATCCACCCCGATCATTCGCTCGTGGAGCTCGCCAAATTGGTCGTCGGCGTGGCCCGTAATCCTCCTTGCCGCGTTGACACTATCTTGGATCGTCGCTTGCAGAGCGCGTCGAGCCTCAGCGAGGTTTTGGCTGCAGCCATCGCTCCCGTCCGGACCCCTCTTCATGAGTCCGAGGAAATGATTTCACTGCGGGACGAAGTCTCTCGCTGCCAGGCTCAAGTTAAGGACGCCGAGGACAAGCTCGCGATTGAGTTTGGACTCCGAACGAAGGCTGAGATGTTCTGCACGCAAGCCTCGTGTGACTTCAATGCTGCCTCCAACACTCTGCACTCCGTGCGGTTGGAGAATATTGCTCTCTCCAGGCAGCTCGCACTGGCCAACGCTGCCATTGCGACTCACGCCGAGTCCATGGCTCAGCTCGGTCTTCGTGTGAAGAACGCCGAGGCCGACGCTGCCGCTGCGATGCGGACGATCCGAAAGGATCGGGAGCGCTTCAAGGCGGGTATGGTAGCGTATACCGAGCAGATGGCCAAGCTTCGGTCATATCTGCTCAGGAGCGACAGCCGGAATGACGGTACGGTGCCAGCTCGTATTCAAGCTCTGGTGACCGAGAACGCCGGCTTGCAGAGGGCGAACTCGATCCTCCGTCAGCACTCGGCCAACCATGGCCTGAATACCGACGCATTGGTCCTCGCCTCGGCGGGCATCACGGCTGACGACATTGATTGGAGCCTTCTCGGTCTGTCTCCACCGCGGGTGACGGTTGAACCTCCTCAGACGTCAAGCTCCGGTCGTTCTGACAGCATTTCGAGTGACAGCGAGGCCTCGGGTACGGCTCAACAAGCCATCTCGACGCCTCCAAGCACTTCTGGTGACGTGGAGGATGAATCCGAGGACTCACCTCCGGTTGGACCGCCTCCAAAGCGCCGCCGTCTCCGCCAACATCCTGATTCTACGGCCAAGTCTCGTTCGACTGCTTCGGTGGCTCCGAAGTCTTCGCTACCACCCGGTCGACGACTTGGTCGTCCTTCGGTGAAGCCCGGGAGACGGCTTGCTGTTCCGTCTTCGTCTCGGCTGCCGTCCAACGTTGGACCATCCGCTCGTCCTACTCCGACGACCCAACCCGTCTCACCGACGCCTTCGTCTACTGCCGCGGCCCAATCTGCTCCGGCTCGAGCCTCGTCGGGGTTCCACTTGCCACTGCTCCGTCCTCTGTCTCGGCTCGGTCTGCCGCGTCTGTTCCTGCGGCGACTGCCCCTGAAGTCGGCCCCGAGGACTCTGCGCCTCCTATGGGTTTGTCGGCCGGCTCGGACTCTGAAGGTGGCGACACTGAAGAGCTGCCGGCCTCGGACGACGAGGCTAATGCTGCCGGTGCTTCCGTCCCGACGCCTGCATCTGACGTCGTGGACTTGACTTCCAAGGCGGCACGTGCCGATGCTTCACAGCCGGCCAGCAGCCCTTTCTCGTCTCCGTTGGTCACACCACCTCGCAAAGACGGGCGTCCTGTCCGTGGGGCCTCGGTCATGTCTGGTCTTCGCTCCATGGAGATGGCAGAGCGGGAACTCGCTGCCGACGACTTCATCTTGGGGCTGTTTCGGTCAGGGTCAAAGTCCCAGTCGTCGTCGGGGGTTACGACGTCCGCCGCGGCCGACACCAGTGTTTCGGCAGACGCCTCGGCTCAGTCCCAGCCTTCGCTGCCGAGCCGTAAGGCCACTGCTTCTGTTGTTTCGGCTGCTGCTTCTCCAGCATCGTCACGTACAACTCGGCCGACTCCTCGTCGATCTCGCTCTTGGTAGCAAAGTCTGCTTCCTCTCAAGCTGGATCGACAACGTTCGTTCCACTCGGGACTGGGTCACTACAGCGCGGCCGAAAAAGTTGGCCGGCTTGGCCGGCCCTTTCCTCCGACCGGGGTTTACTGCACCCGGTGCACAGAAAGCTTGGTCCAAGATCAAGACTGTGGAGCTCTCGGAGACGTTGCCGAAGGATGCTGTTTCCCCGATCTCTGTGGCTGGACTTGAAGCTCTGATGGAC
>VOQZ01000233.1:0-42650 GCA_008079305.1 Phytophthora palmivora | reverse complement strand
TCTTCACTTACTTTACCATTACTTTTCCTGCCTACACAAATTCCATCACTACTCATACTACTATAATATTCTGCACATACACCTATTTACTAACAAATACATTATATTAATTTCAATCTTTTAATCAATTTACAACATTTTACTTCATCACTACATTTTATTATCACAAATCCCAACTTTATTAATTAATTTTCTACTTAACAATATCACTTCCTCGACCAACATATTTTCTATCACTTCATATTTCTTCCACAAACCTATCTTTATCATGTTGTTTTTAATTACAATACCATTTTTTCTGCGAACGAAAATCTATCACAACCAATTATACTAATTTAATATTTACAGCGGTTTGTAATTATTACTTCGCAGAACATTCCGTCGTTGTTTGTATCCCCGCATGTTTATCGAATTGCCAACCAAAACATGAAGTTTAACTTTTGAATTATATTGTCCCACCTACGGCATGACTTATTACGTGTGCACAGACATGCGAACTTCGTCAAATTTCCCCTTGTAACTCAAAACCCATCAAAAACTTGACCGAATCGACTCAAAGTACCGTCGCACACCCAAGTGCAACCTTTCATTTGTAAACTGTATAGTCTGACTGTTGTCATAGTTTGGGCTATGTGCATGACTACTTTTCATGCAGCGATATGCAATGCACGACTATCATACAAACGCCAACATTACCGAAAAACCAGCGAAATGGAAACAAATCACTTTCTAGCGCAGTTTATGCCGACTTCTCCAACCAAAACATGAAGTTTGACTTTTGCATCGTATTGCCCCACATACGACATGACATATTACGTGTGCAAAGACATGCGCACTTTGTCAAACTTCCCATTGTAGCTCAAAACCCATCAAAAACTTGACCGAATCGACTCAAAGTACCGTCGTGTGTGAAGTGGCAAAAATAACTGGCGACCGATGGCGACTGATGGTGATTGATGGCGGTCGTTCTGGTTTTAACCAGGTATAGGATTGCTGTTGGATGATCACGTAATCATTCCGACCCGGAATACATATCGACATGGAGACATGTGACGAAGTGACGTCACTTTGTGAGCTCGGTGATGGGAACCGAGCAGACGGTGGCGAGGGTGTGTGGCGAAGTGGTTCTGCGAAATCGCAAGATCGCAGGGTCCTCTTGCACACTGCGCCCGAACTGCCGACTAACGGAGGGGGTACTCCGATCTTCCGTGAAGTTACTTGATCTCACCTTGTGTACCCGTCGGTGGGACTAGATCGCTCCTCGGGTGATCTCGATTAGACGCGCTTGTTGTCGATCTTGCTGTCTGACAGGACAGCGGGAGAGGTGGCAGCAGCGGGGATACTTCTACTCGCTGCGCCGTGTAGTTACCGAGCTTCGATCTTGGTTGTACTTGGTCGATCTTGCTCTGACCAGTGTCGATCTTAGCTCGGGGGGTCTTGTGGTCGGTGGTGACCTTTATCCAATAGCTTCCAATATATGCTTGCCGCTTCCTATAGCGGAGTCTTGAGATTTGTGGGTTGACGAACGTCCAGCCAAGCAATCTGGGCGTAGGAGTTCTACTTAGTATCGATCTTGATCCTGCGTGGCGTCGGGAGGGCCAATCTCGTATATCCCTACCCGGAATAGCGAAGAAGAAGGAAGACTTGTGCAGTAGAAGGTAAAAACAACTCTGAATTAATGGTTAATGTCCTATGTTTCCCATCTGTGGCTATCCATACCGCACTGGCTTCTCAAAACCCATAATAAAGCTAAGATCGATATTTACCTGTCAGGATCGATATTGCGTGGGTACAATCGTCTTGGGCAGGGATGATGGCACACGCATTCACTTGGTCATTATAGTGAGTGTCACTATACCGAGGATCACGTAGGGCGTAGAGAGGGATTGCTCTTGATCTTGATTGACGGGACGAGATCGAGATCGGAAAACTTCTTATCTGCTTCACCACAACCGTCCCCTGCACGAGTGATAGCAGCACAACTGTTTTCGCTCGCAGCATCGCGTCTCCTTCCAGCCGATTCTCCTCCATGGTTCAAGATCAAACTTCCAATCCTTCATCCCCCCCGAGATCGACTATTCCACCGGGCCAATTGGGCTGCTCGCGGTGGCAGCCGCTGCCGTCGATCCTGACACGTCTCTCCCGATTCACCTCCTCACCCTCATTCTTCGTGTCCGGAATGTCATCGGTTGTATTCCGCGCCGACCGCTCATGTTCATCGATCTCATGTGGATCTACAAGTCGTTTGAGCGTCGCTCCGAGACGTTCAAGCTTCTCTAAAAGGTGTGGAGGACATATCAGTCACGAGTCGGTCTTCCGCCAACTGCAAGATGATCATGAGGATCTTCAACACGCTCACGTGGACTCTCTTCGTCACATGGGCGATCTACATCGAAATTGAGTCACCTCCGATCTCAGGCCATGCCGTTCGCTAAGTTTTGTCAAGATCGGTATGACGCGCTGATCGAGGCATTGGAGGACTCCAACGCAGAGCTGTAGAGAGCAAATCCACGGTTGAAGAACTCGAGAGAGAAGCTAGACAGGGTCTCTAAGCTTCGGGAAGCTTACGACGAACTGCAAGTCACCTCTAAGAGTACGATCTTATGTCTGAAAGACGAGATCGACACTTGAAGCGCCAAGTCCAGAACTCCAAGCTCAACTGGCTGCTCTAACCAGTCATCCCGATCTTGGTTCCCCGCCTCCCACTGCGCTCGCCCGACTCTTATTTAATCAAGATCGGAGATGATTGCTGCTCGTCAGCGTGATCAGTCCCAAGGTCAATCACTGCTGGAAGTCCGTCAGGGTCTGAAGGATCGAGATCAAGACTTATCTACAGCTCAGCAGCGGTGTCAGGCCCTGGAACGGTCAGAAGCTTCACTAGAAGCGGCGGCTCTCCAACTCCAGCGTCAGGTCAGCGCGCAAGATCGACGGATTACCCGACTTCAAGAGGAACGGGACCAGTTCCGGGCAGACTACCATGAAGCTCAATCTGAACGGGATCAGGCGGTTGCGAAGACCAATTCCACGTCTGAGCGTCTAGACAAGGCCCGTGCCGAGCTTCGTCGTCCGTGGGAATCATGTTGATTCTATGAGGGCCAACATCTCTCGTTTGGAACAGCAGGTCGCTGATCTTCAGACGGCCCGCTCCCAAGTCGATCACCAATTCGTGAGCCAGAAACGGGAGCTTGCGGCTCTACGGGTCGAGCACGCTGCACTTTCCGCTCACTACCAGGATGCTTATAGTCGGTTCTGGGCTGTGGCCCGTTCTCTCAATCAGGACGTCGCTCTTCGACTCCTGCGAGTCTGACGCGTCCTCGATCTGGGTCAGAATCGTCTCCAACCCGATCTCGCAAGACTCGACGGCTCGATCTCTCGTCCTCTCACTCTCCTGACGATCTTCCTGATTCCGAGGGTCTGGATCCTGACGTCCCTGAACCTGAACTCCCTGGTCTCCCTCAAGAGTCCGAGATCGAGCAGGAAGATGGTTCTCCTGAGCAGGAAGGCGGCTCTCTTGATCTTCCTCAAGGGTCCGAGATCGAGCGAGAAGACGGCTCTCCTGAGCAGGAAAGCGGCTCTCCTGAGGATGATGACGCGGACAATCCTGAGATGTTAGCTGCTTTGGCCAAATCTCGCTCGGATCTTCGTCGATCCAAGCCGTCTGAAGCAGATCAGGGTGCTTCGGGAACTGCCGGCCATCCTATCGACTTGGGTGGCGAGGGAAGTGATATTCCTTCCGACGACCTATCCGAGCAGTCTCCGGAGGTCGATCCACCCATGGGTAGCCCCAATTCCGCTCCCGATGACAGTGATCTGGAGTCTAATGCGGGTAAATCGCTCCCAGACATTCGACAATCCTCCGAGGCCGTCACCCTGACTCCGCCATACCCAAAGTCCCAAGATCAGAGTGGATTCCCAGATTGATTACCAGGCGTCTATTTCGCTCAGCGGACGTCTTCCCTGGGATGTCGACCGTGTGAGTCACTTGAGCATCTCCACCTTGAACACCAAGGTGTTGAGTCACCTTTTGCTCGGTGTCTCTGAATGGCTGTTTCCCGACGTGACTCCTTCTGCAACACCTTCTCGGATCGAGATCGAAGATTTTGTTACGGGACCTGCTGTGGATGCCCTGATGTCTCTTACTCCCCCACCGTGGGCGTCTCTGGAGTCCGCCGAAGGACCTCTCTCCTTCATGGTTGATTTTATGCCTCATGGCTTTTGTGAGAAATATCTGGAGTATGAGGAGAAGCATCTTCAGGCGATCTGGGAGTCGAGTCATTTCTTGCCGATCTCAGAAGACATGTGTGTTGCTGACGCAGCCTTATCGGCCTACCATGAAGGTCGTCGCCAGCGTCGATCTCGGGCTGGAGTCGCCTGGAAGCAGTTCCTATTTCGACACCTCATCCCGGCTCTGCGTCAACAATATTGCGATCTGGACGTCTTGCTGGACCTTTCTTTCTGCACTTCCCCAAGCCGCGTCATCCCAAGATCTGGTATCCAGATGTGTCTACTGCGTCGCTAGAGGATGCGCTGTCCGCCGTTGATCTTGCGGAACCTTGGCGTCTACAATATCGCCGATCTTCTGCGGACCATCCAGCGACGCGTATTCCTCGTCTTCAGGACAAGTTCGTCAACGTGCCACCTTCCTCTCAGCCAGCCTCTAACATAGCGGTGCTGTAATCTTCTTGATTAATCCATTTCTTCTTGCGATTTCCTTCCTTTTGTGCGTCATTCTTAGGATATTAACGCCTTCGATCCTAGTGACTTATAATCATCTAGTCGGTTTCACATGTATCATATTCACCATTGTCCACCTGATTTATCGCCATCCGATATATCCTCCACTTGTTCCTTCGTGATGTGACCAGATCACTTCACGATCTTGCTTCCTCATGGCTCCTCATGTGATTGCATGACCTTGAATCGATTTCGATTCGTTCGATCTCGCACGTAATCATACAGTAGAGCTCCACAATTAAGATCGGCCTCATCTACCCATGTCGGTTCGTCATGTCCTTTCCAGTGCACCAAGAATTCGCGCAATGTACGTCCATACCGCGTGCGCTTCCCCGATCTCATGTCTACGATCTTCTCAACTTCATATTCGTCGGTATCTAAATCTCTCACCAACTGTCCTCAGGCAACAGTGCTTCATCAAAATCGTATCGATCTTGATCTTGTATTGTCAACCGCGTCTTGGGACGGTCCGGAAATTGTCGTACAGGTTTGATCTTAGACACGTGTACCACCGGGAAAAGTCGATATTCTGTACCGGCGATCTCAAGACGTACTGCATGTTCTTCCACCAACTCCAGTACACGGAAAGGACCGTGTCACATGTGTGCCAGCTTACGCACATATCCTTCCTTGACTCGATCTAAATACAGCCACACTTGAGTTACGACTTCAATCTCACGTGGTCGGACCGTTTCATTGTGTCGATCTGCCCTTTGTTGGATCGCATCTCGTAGTTTCTCGTTAACCTACTCGCGTGCATGCTGATACTGCTTCTGGATACGATATCGCCACCGGCGAGGTTCACGATCTCGTCTTCTCGTTGATCCTAATGGTATCATTGCTTCAAACGTAGATCGTGGATCCCAGCCATGTAACAGATAAAATGGGGTATCTCCTCGGACGCGATCTTGGGCAGTATTGAGTGCGAAGGAGAGGCGCTCGGCGTATTCATCCCAATCTCGCTGGTCGACATTCTCCACATACATCTTGACAGCACGTGTCAATGTTCCCACCATCTGTACCGTTTGCTTGCGGGCGGTATGCCATTGTTGCTCGCTGTCTCTGTCCCACGATTTTGTTGAATGATCTGAAGAAGTCAGACATAAAACCAGGTTCTCGGTCATGTCGGATAGCCTCGCTTGCACCGAACCGGCGGAAAACACATTCCTCATAGTTCTCGGCGACAGTCTGGGCTGTTCTTGATGCGCTGGCTTTCGCGATCACATATCCAGTGAATAGATCGATCCAGATCAATAGCTCAGTGTTTCCTTTGTGTGATCTTGGTAGTGACGGTATGTGATCCATGCCGATAATCTGGAACGGGTACGTAGCTTGTAAATTCCCAGGCGATTCCCCATGGATCGTAGGTCGCCCTTTTTCCGTCTCGCAATCTATGCACTGACCCACGTAGCGTTGCAAACTCTGATATGTGGTGTAGCGGGATCTGCAAAATCTGCGAGATCGCTAGATCCAACTTCCCACCAATGCCCGGACACCGACTAACGAAGGGGGTCCTCCGATGATCCGTGATCTGCTGAACTTGCTCACCTTGTGTACCCGTCGGTTGGGCTGGATCTTCCTCTCTTGGTGACTGCTAAGTTGCTCGATTGGTGTTGATTGAACGTCTTGGCGTGACGTTGGGGTCGTAGAGTGGCGTGGAAGTCTTCAAAACAACAAAACAAGGGAAGGCGAAAGTGGAACCGTACAGATTGGTCGGATCTCCAGTCGAGCCTTCACCATATCCATCCAGGGATCTTCCGGTCTCTAGATCCGATAAGAAGAAGCCGAAGAAGAAGCTAACGCGGAAGAAGATGAAGGCTCCAGAGATTGACGACGAAGATCAGATCGGATCTAAACCTAGATCCAGATCGGGACAAGGCTGGTCAGACGAAGATCTGGAGAATCTATTCTACCACAAAGAACTTCGCGAGTTCCTGGATCGAGATCCCGTGATGCGGATCCTGAGGCTGAAGCAGGTCGGAGATCCGAGAGAACCCGTATCAGCTCCGATCAAGACTGCCAACAAATTAGAAGCAGTCAAGGATTTGTTACGACTGTTGAAGGAAGCAGGAATGACCACGGGAGCTTTCGATGTGGATGATGTCTTTGATCTAGATCTCAAGGTGATCCAGACTGCCACCAAGGATCTATTCTCCAAGCTCAAGATCCTCGTCGGTGAGATCCCCCAGATCACAGATCCAGCGCTATCACCTCCGGCAAGTATTACGGATCGCCAAACGTCCTCATCACATTACGCCTCGGCTGCCGAGGATGAATCAGATCTCTCATCGGAACCAAAGCGAATGTCTCTGGGACCCTCCGGTACTTCAATGCTGGAGGCGAGATCCAAGATCCAACGTCGGAATCAGCCGAGATCCGGCCGCTCAAGGACGATCCCGACCTCCGAAGACCAGATCACAGCAGCCGCGACGTCAGATGCCTCATCAGGCACCTTACAGAAGTATTTCGAAGCAGCCATGAGTAGATTCCTGGCGGAACAGCGAGGGCCGATCATGGATCAAAGAGCGACGAAGATTCAGGATCCAGGATCACAAGATGTAGATATGGAATCTGTGAGATCTGAACGTAGCACATCTCGATGGGAGTATGATCCAGACGATATTGACTTCCCCACGGCTGCTCGAGCGACGGTCGCGACCGCTACGACCGGATCAGCCGGATCAACCATGATCCAGAGAGTCCGGATCTCTGCGATCTCAGATCTCAAGGAGTTCACGGGGAAGGATCAAGACGAAGATCGAGCCAGAGCGTGGATTGGCAAAGTGAAATCGGCGTTCATGCGAGATCAAGCCTCCGATGAAGAAAAATGTTTGACCTTTGCGGATCTATTGGCTGGATCCGCCAAGAATTGGTATCGGCAACTAAGCAGATCCACCCGTAATAAATGGTCGGATCTGCTTAGAGCTTTCCAAATCCAGTACTGCGGATTGGGGGTATCAGTGGCTAGACAATACTATCACGCTCGACGTCGACCAGAAGAATCTCCCCTCGATTATCTTTACCGTCTGAATGTCGCCGGATTACGCGCAAAGTTGAAGATCAAGGATGGTAATGCGAAAGATCGACGCGAACATGTGGATCACTATATCGAAACTTTGGAAGATCAAGATCTAGCTGACAGGCTGACTCTGCTACGACTATCCGACGCGGATGATCTCGAAGAAGTGCTACGAGCCCGTGAACGTGCAAAGAGCAGACAGAAGAAAGCCGCGTTCGGATCTAGCAAGTACCGGCAGAAGGCAACTAATCCAGCACCTGCAGCTACGACAAAACATGTCCGCGCGGTGCAGATCCGGGCCATGGAGTCTGAATCTGAGTCTGGATCCGACGGATCGGATGGATCTGACTCGGATGGAGACAATCATCGGCGGATCTACCTGGCAGCCGAGCAGGATGTCACTCCAAAAGTGGAATCTGGTATGGAGAAGGTCGAGCAAGTACCGATCACCCACAAGTCGACGGATCAGGCCCCACCAGATCACAGATCCCGGATCCAGAGTGGCGGATCCGATCGGAACCGTTGCTCGCATTGTGGATCCAAGAAGCATTCAGATCTAGGATGCTGGAGACGCCTTACTTGTCATAAGTGTGGCAAGCGAGGACATCCGGCGGATCACTGCCTCTTTGTGTGCCGGGGGTGCGGGGAATTACATGATATGGGAAAATGTCCTATGGAAGAGTTCTACAACCAGATCCGCCAATGGTTCAACCCAGCCAAACATGCAGGTATGCTTCCGGAATCTGCAGAGAAGATGTTAAACTAGGACGCTCGCCGGGTTGGAATCCGGTACGAGCCGAGCGCTCTAGATATTGCATCTATGCATTTGTGAACAAGAGATCGGTAGATCAGGGTAATAGGATCCCAGATCTACGCGATAATACATTTGATCTGAATGGAAACCGTGCTGTCGCAATCTCAAGTGTCCGCCAGGCGGACGATTACTCCAGATCCGAAGTGACCATGATGGTGGATCTCCACCCAGGAGAGATAAGGGGTTATTGGAAGCAACGGGATCCAGATCTGTGGTTCCAGCCCACAGATCAGGAGGATATACCAGTGATCCAAAAGCCAAGTCAGATCAAGGAGATCCGAAGATCCGAAGTTATGGATCTCTTGCCAGGAGAATCTCGGGGATATTGGAAACACTATGCCCCGGGAAAATGGTTCCGACAAGCCAAGATCACTGGTAAGATCAACAATGAGAGAGGGATCTTGCTCTTAGATACAGGCGCCGAAGTATCCATAGTGGATACGGCCTTTGCTCGTAAGGTTGGGTGCTATATCGATACGAGCCAGATCCAAGATTGCGTTGGGATTGGCGAAAGTGTTTACAGGACAGAAGGAAGAACCCGGATCAAGATCACTATGGCTGGATCGCTGGTTTACTTTTTCGATATTTGGGTTGGAGATCTGGCAGGTCAAGATGCCATCCTGGGTATGGATTTCATGGTACCGGCGGGGATCCGATTGGATCTGGCCTATGGATCTATAAGTTTACCTGATGAGGTGCGGATCCAGCTTAGTGGGCGTCGGCAGCTTTACAGCGACAAGGCCAGGCTGGTAACTGTAGGAGAACATATCCAGATCGAGATCGGACAATCAGTGGAACTTCGGTTACATCTCCGGATGTCAGATCACGAGAAGTTCTGGGTCACCCGGGGAGATCGTTGGGTACCCACGGTGGTAAAAGGCCTCGGGAAGAGACGGTATCTGCAGATCACCAACGTGAGCGATAAGGCGATCATATTGCAAGAAGATGTGAGAGTTGGGATCTGGCTATCGGGTGATCACATTCCCCGGATGCCAGGATTTGTCTCGGTGGGGTCACGTCGGTATATGGAATGGCAAAATCTTGCCCTGGAAGCCACGGTGGATGGAAGATCCGAGCATGATGAGATCTTGATGGAATCCGCAGAGCCGATGGTGGATCGACCCTCCTACCCAACACCTCGTGGCATCCTGAAACGACCCGAGATCTCGCAGATACAGGTAAAACCAGTGTTGACGACCGAAGATCAAACATCAGCAGGACTAGATCCGCAGGATCGAACTCCGATCCAACCAGTAGAGACCGAGGTGATAAACCAAAATGTGGATCAGGTAAAGGCGGATGATTTGGATCCAGTGACCGGAGGATCAGCTGAAAGAGGTCCACCCGAACAGTTATCTATCCCGATACAGGAGGCGCCCTCAGAGGATCGAAAAAATTCCCCAGATCAGGAGCCGGATCCGGAGGTACATTACCACGAAGGTAATGATCTGTATGCGGAGGACGTGGATCAAGAGATGGCGATCCTCCCGGAAATTAACCCCACCACAGACGAGGTGAAGATTGAGGATATCCAAGTTGGGGATCCAGGGATCCAGACTACGGCGGAGATCGAACGATTACGTCAGAGGATCTGGAAATATCGACATCTTCTCATCGGAAAGGGAAATGCTCTACCACCGGCCGCAAGGGGTGTGGTGTGTGATATCGATGTGGGAGACGCTAAGCCAATCGCCCAACGAGTGAGGAAGATCGCTCCTCGATTCCGCGAGAAGTTATCAGAGCTGATCAAAGGGTTATTATCAGCTAAGATGATCGGCTATTCCAGATCACCCTGGGCCTCACCGATCGTGGTGATCGTGAAGAAGAATGGGGTAGATATCAGGCTGTGTATTGATTACCGTCTGGTCAATAGTCTTACTCAACTGATGGTCTACCCTATGCCCCTGATCAACGATCTTCTAGAAGATCTGGATAAAGTCCTGTGGTATTGCTCCTTGGATATGGCCAGTGGATTCTGGGTGGTGACTATGACAGATCGAGCTCGAGCGATCTCGGCTTTCATTACTCCATTTGGGCTATTTGAATGGAATCGTATGCCGTTCGGCTTGAAGAATGCACCGCAGATCTACCAACGTCTGATCGACAACGCCCTATATGGATTCACTCGGATCCCTCCTCCCGGATCGGATCCAAGATCCACAGATGTGTTTGAAGTGGGAGAAGCCGATGATCCGGATAAGCCATCAGTGATCGGACGCAGATCGTATATCGATGACATCCTTATACCAGCGGATAGTTGGGATCAGCTATGTAATCGAGTGGACGCCCTACTGGAGGCGTGCGATAAGTGGAATCTGTCGATCAGTGTGGTGAAGAGTTTCTGGGGTATGAATAACGTGGAATATCTGGGCCATCGCGTTTCGAAAGATGGACTGGAGGCGAATCCCAAGGATCTAGAGGCATTAACGGATCTAGCATTTCCTGGATCGCTGAGATCGATGCAATCTTTTCTGGGCAGCTTGAATTATTACAGTCGATTTATCGAAGACTATGCTATCTACGCGGCCGTGCTGTACGAATTGAGAGAGGTCGATTTCGCTGCGATGTCCAAGGATGAGGTGCGGACCCAGATCAAGCGAAGTATGGAATATAAGGAGTTGGATCTACGGGATCTGAAGGAAGATCTAGGATCAGATCTGGCATTAAAGCCTGCGGAACCGTCGGATCCAGGAAGTCTAGATGGAGACCAGGCTGATCCACGATGGATTCGTGCTCATCGGGCCTTCGAGACACTCAAATCGAAGATCGCGTCTACTCCGATCCTACGTCATTTCGATCCGGGTCGAGAGGCGGTGGTGATCGTATATGCAAGTGATTGGGCGATCTCAGCAGCCCTCGTGCAAGAGTATGACCAGATCTACTATCCGGTCACCTTCGTGAGCCGAACGTTGAAGTCGAACGAGTTGAATTATAGCCCAGTGGAGAAGGAGGTGTTGGCGCTGCTACGGATCCTGGATCTCGGATATAACATGCTGGTGGGACGCCGGATCCGGGTGCTGACTAGATACTCCACGTTGGCCTGGTTATTTAGATCGACCGGATTACAAGGGCGATTAGGCCAATGGGCGTCACTGCTATCACCGTGGACATTAGAGATTGTGAAGTGTGTCAAAGGAGAAGAAGAGATCCTAGGGGTGATTGCGGCTAGTATCACGCCCAGATCCATGGTGGATGAAGCGTTGATCCAGATCTCGCCCAAGAAAGAGCCACGACGGAAGATCCAAGCTCCGATCCCTGTGATCCAAGCGGATGAGGAGCTGTATGTTGTCAGTTTCGATGGATCAGCCCGCGTGAAGCGTGGAGGTGGCGCATACAGTGCGATCTTGTGGAAGTTGCCTGAATGGGCTGTGATCCAGGCCAGATCGGCCTATGCGGAAGATCTTACCGTCAATGAAGCTGAATATCATGGGTTGTTACTATGTCTGGATCTGTTGAGTACAGTGGATCACAAACGAGTGGTGTTCTGCGGCGACTCTAATCTGGTGATCCGACAAGTCAGGGGTGAGATCGAGTGTAAGGCACCCGGTCTGACCCTACTCAAGCAAAGGGCTTTAGATCGTCTGAGGGACTGGCCAGATCACGAACTTGTGCATGTGAAACGAGATTGGAACGGCAGTGCGGACAGTTTGGCTAGTGCAGCGCTACAGCGACAAGGTGGAGTGAAGATCGAGTCGGATGAGGATAAGCAGGATCTGATCACGTTGAACCGATTGGATGAGGTATTGGTAGTCAAGAGGACGGATCAAGCAGCCCAGATCACGGCGGTAGTGACTCGATCAGGCTTGCGATCTACGACGCGGACGATTTCGGATCCGCGATCATTACGGGAGGAAATAGTTCGAGATCTCAGGATCGATCGGATCCGACAAGCCCAAGACGAGGAGGCGTGGATCTCGGGATTGAAGAAGTATCTGAATGGAGATCTACAAGATCTGACCCAGCAAGAAGCCAAATCCTATGCTAATCTAGCAGCCGATTATGATTTGGATCACCATGATCTACTGTTCTACTGTCCCTCCACGAGACCGATGGATGCAGATCGGGATAAGCTGATGCGACTAGTGATCCCGGAAACTCTATATCAGGACATACTACATCACTACCATGTGAGCCTAGAAGGTGGACATCAAGGGATCGGCCGAACTTATCAGCGGATCCGGGATCACTTCCATTGGAGAGGTCTGTATAAGAGTGTCCAAAGATACGTGGGCGAGTGTGTGGATTGTGAGACCGGCAAAAGCAAACCCCGGATCCAAGGAGAGTCGCCAGGTAACCTTCAGGCAACATATCCTTTCCAGATCATAGCTATGGATCACATCCCGTCGCTACCTAGATCGCACAAAGGGAATACAGAATTATTGATCTTCGAAGATCTATTTACTGGATATGTGATCGCGAAAGCCAGCTCATCAAGGACTGCTCAGACTGTCGCCGAATCATACGAAGAATGTGTCTTCCGACGATTTGGGGCCAGCGAAGCGATTAGGCATGATCGTGAACCAGGATTTATGTCCGATTTTTTCCGAGCGTTTAATAAGATCTTGGGTCAGCGTCAACGGGCCACGATGGCATACCGGCCCCAAGCTAACGGATCTGCAGAGCGCATGGTCCAAACTACAACTCGGGCGATTAAGATGTATGTGCAAGATCTGGATCAACGAGATTGGGACGAGTATGCCGAGAGGATTACCTTCGCGATCAACACCGCGCATGATCGTATCCGAGGAGAAACACCTTTCTATATGGTACATGGGTGGGATCCTAGATCCACCTTGGAAGCGGTGATCCCGGTGGGAAGTACGCGAAGACATGATCGGGATCCACGACGGTGGAGGTATCAGATCCAGCGGTATTATCAACATGTTCGAGAACAGGTTAATCAGCGACTGCGAGAGGCGATCTCAGATCGAGCGGATCTACACAACCAGGAGATCCGCCCGCATCAGATCGAGGTCGGATCTCGAGTGTGGTTATATCTCGATCGCGTGAAAGAGGGATATGCTAAGAAGTTGGCACACTTGTGGCATGGACCATTCCGGATTATAGAGAAAGTTGGAGAACATGCGGTGAAATTGGAGATCGCCGGATCCGGATATCATATTTTCCCTATGGTACATGTGAACAAGTTGAAGCTAGTGAAAGAATACCCAGATCGACCACTAATGCGACTCAATGTGGGAAGTCAAGATCGTCTGGATTTTGATGAAGATCTATTACCAGGGGATAGCTGGATCCAAGATCGCGATCCCGATGAGTATGAAGTGGAGAAGATCACTGATATGCGATCTGGACGAAGGACTAGATATGGGCGGATCTACCGTGAATTCCTTGTGTATTGGCGAGGGTACGAGGATCCAACTTGGGTGGATGAAGCAGATCTCAACTGTGGCGCTCTGCTGCATGAGTTCCTGCGAGATCGCACGAATCACAATCGATTCGGTGTGATGCAATCTCACGAGGAATCGTGAGGCCGCAATCCACGACAACGAGCTGGTTGTTGTCGTGGTAAAATCGGTTGAAGGATCTACATGAAGGATGTAGATCGGAGGAAGGGGCATGCATATATACATGTGAAAGGCGACGATAATGGAAGATCAAGTCCCGGGATCCAGAGATCCTAGCGGATCGAGGTAGATCACGACTCTATGAGAATGGATCGAGGCAAACGGAAATATACAAGTCAAGATCATCGAACATATATTGAAAGAAGTTATGGAGGGAGACAAATCACTTAAGAGAGCTAGTCACGATCTAGCTACTGGCCGGTGGTTGCGCTACTTGGAGACCGAAGAACTTACGATCCAGACGAGGAAGGTGGCGCGATGGGTGATCCGCAGTATGGTCACGATAATGGTTGCGCCAAGGATCCGCCGTGTCGGCCTCCGCTAACGCCTCCAGCAGATCAGTGGGCTCCCGACGATTAAGCTGCGGATCGGCCAGATTAGCACGTCTGGCTTCGATCCCGGGATACCAGGCCACTTCGTCAGTCCGCTTGGGGAAGTGGAGGAAGAATGGATCCAGGAGTAGATCCAGATCACACCACCCCTCGATCATGGCCTGGATCAGCGTGAGCAGCATACGCTTCCACCGATTGCCGGCGTGGGATCTCCGATTGTTACGCTGTTTAGCGAAAGATCCCAGCCACGGCGACTGCGTGATCATGGCCGCGGTGATCGGGAACTTGTGGGTCGATTCCCAGTACGCGATCAGCTCCGAAGCCTCGAAATCACGGTACTGTCGGATGAAGATCCCAAGTCGGCCACCAACATCGGCCTCGAAGGAGATCGGAGGCAAGGTGTCCGGATCACCTGCCAAGGCTCCGCCGCTTGTAATGCTTTTACGTTGGCTTCTGTGATCAAATGACCACAGAAAGCTGGGGCCGTCGGGGATGTGTAGATCGTCGGCCGATGGGGGAAGATCCAGTCAGGCCGGAAAGGTAAGATCGGGGACAGGAAGTTCACAGTCATGGCGATCAAGGTTTGATTTGCCAACCGGGACTCAATCCATGGATCTATGTCGGCGGCGGCCATGACTCGGACAATCCGCCGACCGGGAATACAACGACCCTCAGGAAATGGAGCCTGAGGGACGAAGGTGATCCGGGGAGGCTGACGTCCAGGGGGCGGGTTGGCGGGGCCAGATCCGCCCGTAGGACCAGGCCCATTGCTCTGATCTCCAGATCCCGCATCGGAGCCTGATCCATCGGATCCACCAGGAGATCCGCCGGATCCGGCTGCTGATCGGCGTTGGGGAGACGCATGATCTCGACGACGAGCCTCAGATCGGGATTGGGAAATGGCCATCAATGTTTGGGCCTCGTAGAGGTCATCGGCCACTTCCGCGTTCTCCTCCTCCTCCTCCTCCTCATCGGATCCGGATCCGACTTCAATCACCTCGCCGGATGATTGACTAGGTCCACCATCTTTGGAGGGGGGAGTCGAGGCTTGATCTGGGGGAGGCGATCCTTCTCCGGCAGATCCTCCACCCAGATCAAACTCGGATTCGTCCTCTTCATCCATGGACTCATCCTCCGCCTCGAGAGGAACGGATCGCTTCTTCTGAGGCCGTGAAGGGGAAGGCGAGCTAGATCTGCTGCGAGATCGTTTGGATTTGGAGGTGTCGACGTCCTGATCCTCGCTGCCGGAAGTCTCCGCAGAAGGAGAGCGTGGGATCCCTCCCGCGGGTTGATCCGTGTCGGATCCAGGATCCAGACGCAATTGGGTCTGAGGAGGAGGCGCCCCGATGGTGGCCGAGATGGACGAGAGGCGTTGGAAGGCGGCCGTGTATTCATGACGGAGAGCATCGCGTTCACGGACCACTTTGCCTAGATCTCGGGAAAGCGTACGGATCTGAGCCTGATTCTCAGTGATAGTACGCTCCCGATCTGCATAGGCCTTCTGGGCTACCTCGACATCATGACGCGCTCGGGTCAGATCACCCTCCAGCGTCTGCAGCCGGGTCGTATCTGAAGCCGATCTAGCCCGATGGGCTGCCAGATCCGACTGTAATAACCCCATAGTCCGCTGCGCTGACAAGATCTCAGCATCTCGCGCACGGATCTGAGCTTGCAAAGCGTCGCGCTCCCGAGCGATCTGGTCGAGATCGGCTTGGGTAGGCCCCGTCGGCAAGAGATCTGTCTGCCGAGACTGGGGATCAGAACCCGAAGATCCGCGATCAGTGCCATCGGATCGAGACAGAAGTAGCTCTGCTTCAACCCGATCCAGTTCAGATCGGGTCCTGCGCAGACTTTCCTCCGTCGCAGATAAGGTGGATTCGGCATCCTCCCGCTCTCGATCCAGATCGCGGTTGGCTTGCTGAAGATCTAGGATCTCACCACCCGCCTGTGTCATCTCTGAGGCGAGATGGTGGATGGTAGACTCCAGACTGCCACGATCTCGAGCCAGATCGTCGATGTGAGCCTCTAGGTGGCGGATCTCATCCATCCGTCGATCGAGATCATGATTGAGGTCGGCGATCTGGGCTTCCAAGGCCGAGATCTCGGGCGCTGCGGATGATGGCTCCATGCGGACAACGCGATCAGACTCCAGCGAAGCTTGAAGGTTGTCACGCTCCTCTCGGAGGCGACTTACCTCGGTCCGATAGTGCCCGATCTCTCGGCCTTGATTGGCACACATCATCTCGAGAGACTCGAGGGAGCAGATATGCTCACGGTTTAGATCCGTGGCTTCATCCGCTCGACGAGTGGCCTGCCGGAGCTCGTTGCTTAAGTACAACACTCGACGGCGTAGGGTGGCGATGGATCGACTGTGATCCTCGGCCGTGTCTCCGGTTAGGCCGCCGATCTCCGATCGGGGCGAAGGGGGATCCTGGTGACCAGATCCGTGCTGTGATCCGTCGCGATCATGATCCGACATTACGAGCAGAGTTGAAGAAGTGGAGAAGCTTGAGTTGGACGAGGTGATTTGAAGAATGGACGCAGTGAAGTTGTTATGCAACTACAACTGACGACCAGGAGGCGGCTGTGGTGAAGTGGATTTGAAAGATTTGGCATTGGAATATCCAGGAAAGATCCGATTTGGACGTGATCGGACCTGACGTGATGTGATTGGAGTAGATGACGAGCTGATGTGGGTGGATCCGGTGGTGGATCCAGTTGATGGATAAGATTGATGGAGATTAGTGACATCTTGGATGGGACGAGATAGATGTATGGACATACGATCTATACATGCACCCAGATCTGAAGGGCTGGGGAGATCTCGTATGGATATGGATGATGTGGAACTTGCATGATTGTAATATGGGTGCAACAGTATGTCTATATAATCTGTGGAAACTGGTGATCTAAGCCTAGATGTCCAGATCTAGGCTATAATCTATATCCGTGAAGACCAGATCGGTTCACATATGTGGGTCTAGTCGGGGAATGTGGATCAAGGCTCATGAACCTAGATCCATAGGCGGATCCGAGTGATCCGGGATCTAGGGATATTATGGCAAAGATGAACGATGATTGGGGGATTAACGGCATGGAATAAGCTCGGATATGTTATAATTATGATTATCACGAAGTATTATCACCGGATCATGCATGGAAACCCCAGATCAACAAGATCAAGGAGATCTAGCTGACCTGAGATGGGATCAGCCTGATCTAGCCTTAATAAGGCATGATCTGACTCGGGAGACGTGTGATCTGGACATTACGGTGGATGATTACGATATTGGAGAAAGGAGCAGTCCAGATCACGACATTGCGACTAGTGATCTAATGTTTATGGTTCAGATCCAAGGTGATCTGTAAAGATGTCGACTGCCAGGATGGTGAGGACAAGAAAGGACAAGGATCAGGATAGAGTAATCAGTCGATGTGTCGTTAAGGATAGGATACAGGATGGGATAGGTCTAAACATTAAATCAGAACCGAATTTGCATCGTACGACACAAGTGCTTCGCTACGCGCCTGGAAACGGGAACTACATTGGCCCTACGGTATTAATAGCGATTTAGGTGTATAGATCTAGGGTGGTTGATAATATCTAGATAATATATTGGCTAGATCCAACCTCCTAGTATCTTACCCTAAGTGCAGATCCAAGATCCCGGTATTAATTGCTTAGCCGGTAGATCTTCGGTTTCTCAACGATCAAGATCGCGCTATAGGAAGCGCCAAGCAATCAAAGGACCCCGCGTAAAGGGAAATCTACTACAAAGGAACTACTACAAGGCCGGATCCAGATCTAGGCCGCCGGATCCAAGCTTGATCTAATCGCTTGGACTCCGGATCTACTACTGGCGAGTGGTGTGAAGACTTCCACGCCACTCTACGACCCCAACGTCACGCCAAGACGTTCAATCAACACCAATCGAGCAACTTAGCAGTCACCAAGAGAGGAAGATCCAGCCCAACCGACGGGTACACAAGGTGAGCAAGTTCAGCAGATCACGGATCATCGGAGGACCCCCTTCGTTAGTCGGTGTCCGGGCATTGGTGGGAAGTTGGATCTAGCGATCTCGCAGATTTTGCAGATCCCGCTACACCACAGATATAGTCCGCGCCAGTGGAAGTGAGCTCTGATCTTGTGGTATGTCCGTCCAATACCTTGGTGACCACCTTCCAAACTTGTGTGATAGTGGTGCATAAGATAGCTTTGCAATGTTTCGGGCACCACAAGCTTAGCCATAAGATCGCGATCTTCGTCAGACCACTTGGTCGGCGGAAAATAGAACAATAATCCTGACTCATCCATCTCATAGCGACCTGCGATCTTAGAACAGCTTTTCGCTTCAGTCGAAGTAAGATCTTGTACGTCCCCTCGCAGGTAGGCCTTAAGATCGACGATCCATTTTTCCTCATTTTGCGCTCGGCTAATACGCTCCATCCTCATTCTTTGCACAATCTCTTCTTGTAGCACCTGAGGTCGACATTTCTTACGCGATCTTGTGACAGCAGCGATCTTGACTGTAGCTGCATCGTCCTTAGCTATTAGCAACTCATCCAATCTATTGAGAGTCATAAGATCTTGGCGCTCCTCTTCCGTGACAATCACCACTCCACTTTCGCGACGTAATGCAGCACTCGCCAGACTATCTGCGCTTTGGTTCCAATCTCGCTTCGTATGAAGGAATTCATGGTTGGGCCAAGATCGGAGACGTTCCAGTGCCTGCTGCCGTAACAACGTTAACCCCGGGGCTTTGCACTCGATCTCACCCTTCATTTGTCTGATCACCAAGTTAGAATCTCCACAGATAATCAGGCGTCCCCTGTCCATATCTGACAGGAGATCGAGGCACAGAAGCAGACCATGGTACTCAGCCTCATTTACCGTAAGATCGAGCTGATACTTCAAAGCTGCTGAGATCACTGTCCATTCTGGTAGGCTCCACACTATTCCACTGTATGCTCCGCCACTTCGTTTCACACGTGCTGATCCATCAAAACTAACAACTAGTAATCTCTCGTCTGGCTCCACTGTTTGAGGTGGCATCGAGATCACTTGTCGCGGTTGTTTCCTGGGAGCGATCGAAATCAAGATCGAGTCCACTTCCATGCGGGGCGTAATACTTGCCGCGATCACGCCTAAAATCTCGTCCTCCCCTCTGGTACATTTGACGATCTCAAGGGTCCAGCTTGATAGAAGTGCAGCCCATCGTCCTAACCGTCCTTGCAATCCAGATGAGTGAAGTAACCATGCCAATGTGGAGTGGCGCGTCAATACTTTAATCGATCTTGTCACGAGTTGAGTATAGCAGATGTCTAGTATCCTGAGCAGAGCCAACACTTCTTTGTCCACCATACCATAGTTAATCTCGTTCGGCTTGAGTGTGCGACTAGTGAAAGTCACTGGCTTATATACTCCGTCGTGTTTTTGCATCAAGGCAGCTGAGATCGCCCATTTGCTGGCATATACTACCACCACCGGTTGTCGATCCACATCAAAGTGTTGTAAGATCGGAGCGTTCACGATCTTGTTCTTTAAAGTGGCGAACGCTGTTCTAGCCTCGGTCCACTTGTTACCCTCTTCTGTAGCAACATTCTCATCGTCCCCAGTCGATTTTGTCCTTCGAGCGATCTCGTAGAAATCTGCTTCGCGTAGTTCGTATAGAACAGATGCGTAGATCGCGAAGTCTTCAACGAATCGGCTGTAGTAATTGAGACTTCCCAAGAATGATTGCATCGATCTTAGGTTAGTAGGGAACGGTAGTTCTTGTAAAGCCGCCAAATCCTTGGGATGTGTCTCCAAACCTTCAGCCGACACACGATGTCCTAGATAGTCCAACTTTTGCCGACCTCAGAAACGTTTGGCGACACTGATGGACAGATTCCACTCGTCGCAGGCATCTAGCAGCTTTTCCACCTTTTCGCATAACGCATCCGACGATCTTCCGGTTACCAGTATGTCGTCGATGTAAGATCGACGTCCCAACACTGACTCATTTCTTTCTAGATCAGGTTCTCCTGCCTCGAATACGTCCTTTCGGTCAGATCGATCTTGATCTCGGGTCACTTTCACGAATCCATATAGTGCATTGTCTAGGAGTCTCTGGTAGATCTGGGGAGCGTTTTTAAGTCCGAACGGCATTCGATTCCACTCAAACAATCCAAATGGAGTAATAAATGCCGAGATCGATCGGGCTCGGTCCGTCATAGGCACTACCCAGAAACCGCTGGCCATATCCAAAGAACAATACCAGAGAACTTTATCGAGATCATCCAGCAAATCATTGATCAGAGGCATGGGATATACCATGAGCCTTGTCAGACTATTAACCAGGCGGTAGTCGATACATAGTCGGATGTCAACTCCATTCTTCTTGATGATCACAACTATGGGTGACGCCCAAGGAGATGTCGAGTGTCGGATCATTCGAGCAGATAGTAGTCCCTTGATTAGTTGATGCAACTTTTCACGGAATTGTATCGCCACCTTGCGGCAACGTTGAGCGACTGGCTTTGCATTTCCCACATCTATGTCACATATCACTCCCTTCGCCGCTGGTGGTACTCCCTTCGCCGCTGGTGGTAAGGCATTCCCCTTTCCGATAAGGAGGTGTTTCCGTTTCCAGATAATCTGCACAAGACGCTCGATCTCCTCTTGGGTGTTGATATTGGTATCACCTATTTGAAGATCCTCGATCTTGACTTCTTCCGTGGTCGCGGTTACTTCTGGTAGTACCGCCATTTGATCTTCCACATCATCTGCGAATAAGTTCCCCCCTTCCTTGATACAAACTTCATCTTCCATCGTAGGATCGCCTATGTCTGCCGCGACCTTAGTGCGAAGATCATTACTGTTAGCTGGGTCGATCTTGCCTTGGTCAGATGTACATTCGATTGACGGTGGGCTCGCGTCCCCGTCCCCTGCGATCTTGACATTGTGGATGACTTTTACCGGCCGTGGAAAGATCGCAGTTGGTGTTACGTACTCGGGACGCTCGACTATTGGCTCGGTGATTTGCTCATTGGTACCCGCTTCACTGATCTCATCCGTAGTTGCCTGATATGCGAGATTTTGCCATTCGGCATACCTCCTTGATCCCACGGATACATATCCCGGAATTCGGGGAATACGATCTCCACTTAACCACATCGCGACTCTCGATCCTTCGTGGAGAGTCAGTGCCCGATCGCTTATATTGGTCACCTGTAGATAACGCGTCTTTCCTGGTCCGACTGTGATTGTTGGTACCCATCGATCTCCCCTGGTGACCCATAGCTTATACTGGTTAGACGTCTGACCTCGTAGCCTGATCTCGGCCGTCTGTCCGACATCGATCCAGTAGTGATCCTTCCAACACACATGTTCTACCTTGTCACCGTAAAGAGGACGCCTACCAGCCATCTGAAGGCGGACTTCATCGGGCAGACATATTGTCCCATCAGCGAGATCGAGGCGGATAGCCGCTGGCACCATGAAGTCCATTCCTAGTATCAGATCTTGACCTCCGGTGGGCGGTCCTACCCATGCATCAAAGAAGTACACTAGCGATCCTGCCAGCGTGATCTTGAGACGGATACGTCCCTCGATCTTATATGGAGATCGTCCAACACCTTCGCATTCCAACGTTTGATTCTCATCAATGTGGCACCCGACCTTACGAGCAAAGGTGGCATCCAATATGGACACCTCAGCACCACTGTCAAATAGCAAAGTTGCTTTTTTGTTGTTGATCTTCCCCATAGCCTTAGATTGCTTGAACGTCTTGTCTGGAACATGATACTTCCAGTAGCCCCGCGATTCCCCAGGGGAAATCTCAAGAGCCATCATCACACTCGATCTTGCGTATTCATCGATTTGGCGTAGACTTGACACTGTAGCGGTGGATTTCACCAGAAGATCACATGTATTGTCGATCGGATCGATCACTTGGTTAACTGTTGCTTCCGATTGTTTCTCGACATATGCATAAATGCAATAGCTAGAACGCTCGTCTCGTACCGGTTTCCAAACCGGCGAGCGTCCTAGTTTAACATCTTCTCCGCAGTCACCGGCAACATGCCGGAGTGCTTGGTAGGATTGTACCATTGTCGGATCAAATTGTAAAATTCCTCCATGGCACATTTTCCCGCTTCGTGGATGTCACCACATGTCTTGCATGTGAATAGGCAGAGATCTGAGGGATGTCCTTTACGACCGCACTTTTCACACGTTAGACGTCCCCAGCACCCAAGATCGCTATGTTTGCGCGACCCGCAGTGCGAGCATCGCTTAGGTGGCGAACTTATATCATGTCGATCTTGTTGTGCACGATTGTTTCCAGTCTCAGAGCGGCTGCGATCTTGGTTCTTTTGACCTTGATCTTGCTGTCCTTCGTTGTTTCCAGATGCTGCAAGGTAGACACGACGTAATCCTGCTTCGCCATCCGATCCACTAGAGTCCTCTTCCGACTCGCTGCTGTCTGAGATCGCCTTGACAGCTCTGACGGCCCGAGTTGAAGCAGACGGGGCTGCTTCACCGTTGTTCTTCTGACGAGGCTTGATTGATCCATAAACAGCCTTGCTCTGTCGTGCCTTCGCTCGTTGCCGAGATCGAAGTGCTTCCTCCAGGGTGTCAGCATCAGGAATTCTTAGTAATGCCAAGTGATCTGCAAGATCGCGGTCATCCAGAGTTTCAATGAAGTGTTCCACGTGTTCACGACGAACTTCCGAAGGTCCATCCTTGATCTGGAGGCGGGCCCTGAGTCCTGCCACATTGAGCCGATATAGATACTCCAGCGGAGATTCGTCCGATCTCTTGCGCGCGTGGTAATATTGCCTCGCGACTGACACTCCTCGTCCACAATATTGAACTTGGAAGTAGCGGAGCAAATCCTTCCAGGTACCGCGTGTTGTGCGACTAAGCTGTCGATACCAGTTTCGCGCCGATCCTGTGAGGAGATCGCCGAACACCAAGCACTTTTCCTCGTCTGGAGCTTGATCTCGCACAAGGCGGATTTTACTTTGTTAAGCCAGGCCCTGGCTCGATCTTCATCCCCTTCTTTCCCCGCAAACACCTTTAGTTCAGACATGGCGGAAACTCGTATACGCGGGACACTTGTCGATCTTCCGGTGGTCGTGGCTGATGCTGATGCTACGGTCGCACGTCTAGGAGGATCGAGATCGAGATCATCTGGGTCGTATTCATGAAGGTTTGGGTGTTGATCTGGCGACCCCACAGACTCCACATCCACATCTCGGTCTTCTGCTGGCGCTACGATCGCGGGATTGATAGGGCCTTCTTGTTCCTTCAAGAATCGGCTCATTGCCGCCTGGAAGTACGATTCCAACTTCGCATTCGATCCTTGTGTCATGTTTGGCGCGATGCCATCCGTCACTCGCTTGGTCTCGTGATCTCCGTGCTGCCGTAGCATGGCAGCTCCTGACGGTCCCAGCGTCATTCGGGATGGGTCATCTGCACTATCAGTGTCTACTTCTTCAGTCGCTGACTCATAATGTGATGATGTTCCTGTCTGATCTTCCAATGTGAGTGCTGGCAACGATCTTAGCGTGTCGTCGGTTGATCTAGTCGCGACCTTGGAGGTTACATTCTTCTCACCTACCAAGGGCTTCAGTAGATCGAAGATCGACATTAACGCCGTGTTGATCGTACTGAGCCTCGTATCGAATAGCTCATTAGCGTCGAACGATCCTGCGATGATCCCACCTTCCTTGATCAGTTGTAGTAGCGCCTTCGCAGCTTCTAGCTTGCTCGATCTTGCAGTTGGTTTCTGCACTGGGCCTTTTAGATCACTAATGATCTTCGGCTTGATGATCTGCATAACGGGGTTCTTGATCAAGAAGGTGTGAAGTTCCTTTTTGTGGTATGCGATCGCGAGTGACTCGTCAGTCCACGCTTTTTTAAGATCGTCTTGGTCATCAACGTCCGATCCTGGTGCTTTCAACTTCTTCTGTAGGGCTTCGATCTTGCTGACTTCTTTTTTGTGCTCGACTTGGAGACAAGCGTTTGGATGGCTTTCGCCGGTGGACTTTCGTCCTGCAGATCGCGACTTGAGTCGTGATCTGCTGGGGTCCCCGAAGGGACCTGGGGAGGAGGTAGAGGCTTCTCTTCTAGGTCCGTAGCCGGACCTTCCTCTGTTCCGTCGGTAGAGCTCCTCCCAAAGCTCTGCCGATCCGCGGATCGATCTTGATTCAGCGGTGTCGTTGGTGATCCGATCTCCAACGACGCTGGTTTCCCTGATCTAAGATCAGCATGCGCTTCTTCATGGGACTGACGGTGAAATCCCGAGTCACCCAAAGATCCGGGCACGCGCACCATTGTGGCGAAGTGGTTCTACGAAATCGCAAGATCGCAGGGGTCCTCTTGCACACTGCGCCCGAACTACCGACTAACGGAGGGGGTACTCCGATCTTCCGTGAAGTTACTTGATCTCACCTTGTGTACCCGTCGGTGGGACTAGATCGCTCCTCGGGTGATCTCGACTAGACGTGCTTGTTGGCGATCGTGCTGTCTGACAGGACAGCGGGAGAGGTGGCAGCAGCGGGGATACTTCTACTCGCTGCGCCGTGTAGTTACCGAGCTTCGATCTTGGTTGTACTTGGTCGATCTTGCTCTGACCAGTGTCGATCTTAGCTCGGGGGGGTCTTGTGGTCGGTGTGTGACCTTTATCCAATAGCTTCCAATACGTGCTTGCCGCTTCCTATAGCGGGGTCTTGAGATTTGAGGGTCGACGAACGTCCAGCCAAGCAATCTGGGCGTAGGAGTTCCACTTAGTGTCGATCTTGATCCTGCGTGACGTCGGGAGGGCCAATCTTGTATATCCCTACCCGGAATAGCGAAGAAGAAGGAAGACTTGTGTAGTAGAAGGTAAAAACAACTCTGAATTAATGGTTAATATCCTATGCTTCCCATCTGTGGCTATCCGTACCGCACTGGCTTCTTAAAACCCATAATAAAGCTAAGATCGATTTTTACCTGTCAGGGTCGATATCGCGTGGGAACAATCGTCTTGGGCAGGGATGATGGCACACGCATTCACTGGGTCATTATAGTGAGTGTCACTATATCGAGGATCGCCGTAGAGAGGGATTGCTCTTGATCTTGATTGACGGGACGAGATCGAGATCGGAAAACTTCTTATCTGCTTCACCACAGGGGCATGACAAGCAAATCAAAGAGCGACCCGTCTATGATGTCGTGATTACGCAATCCGCGATCCGCCGACCCACGATCTGATTACCCGCGATCGGATTACCCGCGATCCCAGCACCCACGATCTGAGACTTACGATCTGGGGTCCACGGGACCAAGATCAAAATGGTGCAATCATTTAGACAACCCCGAGTTGTCGGCACGGGCCATGGATAGGTGAACAGATATGTGGTGTACCACAAGTATGGTACATACGACTATGGATGGTCAGGAGCGAAAGGGCCAGCGCGAGGGGAGTTGTTGGATACATAGGAGATAGGAGGAAGGGGCGTGGGGGTTCCACAGAATACAGACTGAGTTTTACCTTATACTACACAAGTGGCTTCCTGACTCCTGGTGGAACGTATATTGGCCCCCGAAGACTGATGTCTACTTTGTACCTCGCTAGTGACCTCTGCATCCCGGGTGGAACGTATATTGGCCCCCGACGGCACAAGAATCACCGAAGCGACGGAGTATACGGCGTAGCGACACCTGGATTGCTTGACCAGGTTCGTGATCGACCCGGTGCTCAAAGAGATCCCGCCGATAGTAAGCGGTAAGCACTGGAAATGACCCCACACACCCAACGACACCACGCCCTAGGACACATCGCCCTAGGACACCCCAGTCGTAGAGCAAGATATATTGGACGCTTATCTACGACTACAACCCGACGATCACGTGAAGAAGTTTCCGCACGGTCATCAAACAATCCCGAGTACGGTCCATACGGTTCCTCAACTTACAACCAACCAAGGCATCTTCACGTCACCGGAAGAGTACAACCCGCCCCACCGACGGGTACACAAGGTGAGACCAAGCTCAGCGTCAGCGGACAATCGGAGTACCCCCTCCGTTAGTCGGTAATCCTGAGCACAGTGAGCACCACAGTCGCACACCCAAGGGCAACCTTTCACTTGAAAACTGTATAGTCTGACTGTTGTCATAGTTTGGGCTATGTGCATGACTACTTTTTATGCGGTGATAAGCAATACACGACTCATACAAACGCCAACATTACCGAAAACTCAGCGAAATGGTAACAAATCACTTTCTAGTTTAGTTTATACCGACTTCTCCAACCAAAACATGAATTTTGACTTTGTTTTGTATTGAACCACAACCAACAAGACGGAGTTGTTCATGCTGCGTTTAATAAGGTGAAGATAACCATTTGTTTTCAAGCTAGTTTTCGAGAAAAGCATCTTTCCTGCGCGTATACAAAGTTGAAGATCTTTTTCAGTGCTCCTGATTTGCCCATGCAATCGATCAGGCGTTATTCTATATGTGTGCCAAGTTTGAGGGGCACTTTCCAAGTTCGTTTTCAAAGGAACATGCCTACTAAACCCTAAACCCTACAACCACAAACCCTACAACCACAAACTCTACAATCACATACTCTGCAATTTCATAATATACGCCTACAAATTATGCTACTTTATAATATACCAGTACATAACATACCAATTAAATTATTTATAAATATTTCCTACATACTATATTCTTAACAACATATTCTAACACTTAAACTCTTCAACACCATATAATTTACCACTACATATTTTCCTATCACATTCTCTACAACTACATATATTTCAATTATAACCTATTCTACTAATATATTCATCTACGCCCTCCTATTAATATATTCTATTATCCACCATCATCGATTTCACTACCATGCTCTACGTTATTATCCGCTACTACTTCATCTTTTACAATATCATTCTCTCCATTTCTTCCTCTATACATAATATCATGTTACCACATATCTTACTAAAATTTGCTTTACTTGCACCTATTCTATTACTACCTCCTCTACTTTCTCCTTTTTAACAATCTTCTATAACTACACTCTACTACCTTATATGCTTTACCACCACCATTTTTACCACAACCCTTATCATTTCCAATTCTTCTTCCACTTTCTCATATTTTTCTATACAAATTCATTCTCTATACCGTTGTTTTTTCTTCCTACACAAAATCTATCATTACGCATTCTACTATAATATTCTTCACACACACCTATTTACCAACAAATAATCTATATCAATTTCAATATTTTACTCAATTTATAACATTTTACTTCTTCGCAGTATTTTTATCACAATCTCAACTTTTTCAATTATTTTTATACTTACAATAATATCACTTACTTTACCAAACTATATTCTATCACTACATATTTTTCCACAAACCTTATCTTTATCATGTTTTTTTCTGCTAACAAAACTTCTATCACAATATATTATAATACTATAATAATTACAGCAGTTTTGGAATTATTTACTTCGCACAACATTTCATTTTTTTGTTTGTATCCTCACATAACCACCGAAGCAACACAGACGATTAGATTATTCTGGTTCTTTCTACAAATGACAAGACGAAGTTGAATAACAAACTAATTTAGATAAGTATTTCGCAAAAGAGTGGGTCACACCTTTGTGCGTAACGATTATAATGCGTTCGCAATAAGTGCTGAGACTTCTCTTTTTACGCTGTTGTCCTTCCTATTATTGCAAAAACGATGAGTATGACTGTGTTATAATACGCCGTCATCATAATGCTAAGTCAATCAATAAGTGTCGACAAACACGTTTCTTGCCAGAATAATCTGTGGAGTCAGAACGAAATGCTTCTGTTTCCAGAGGTATACCATCACATTTCTGCAAGTTATGAATTATCTTCATCTAGTACTCATCTCCATTTTCTTCGAATAGAATGCAAATAGATAAATATCCAAACATTTCCGACACGTACTTAAGGTATAATATACAATCGTCAAATTTAACGAAGCAAAGCTTCCGACGGCGTACAATCCTACAATTTCCAAGTATATTGGAAAATTTGGTCAATGAATAGTCGAAATCAAGGGGTGGATGTCACGGAGTGAGCTCGGCGAGCATACGCCTGTGGTTTAACAGCTCGTGTGCGTAGTACGCGGCTTCAACCCCAAGACCTAGAATTGCCCTTCAGGCAAGCAGAGGCTCAATTTGCGAGCCGTGCTGGGTATAGGGTTCTGTCCTAGCGAGAGCAGCGGGTCTTAAGGGTGGTTGGGGTCGCGCGGAGCGCGCAGCAAGGTGATATAATATAGGTGACACCCCCTCGATTAGCCTATTTATGTCTGTCGGAAAGTGTCGGAAGTGTTGGAACCGTTGCGATATGGTCAATGGCTACATGAGTACAACATTGGGTGACTGGCTTGCTAAGCTTGTAACATAATAGCCTTCGATTTGGATCTACCGATTTCATTACTGGTGGTTTCGCAAATAAGTTCTTGTAGTTGTTGCTTTATTAGAGGAGTGATAACTGCAGAGTTCAAGGGCATTATCATGGCTCTCGAAACAAATTTAACGGAAATAATTGTCCACAATGCCAACAACATCGTTAGCCAAAATATTACAAGGGTTACTGTAAAGGTGAATGCGAAGACCGCACGTTACGCTTTGATCTTCGAACGAGTGTACTATCGAATACGATAGATTCTTAACAGTAATTGGCACCGGTTTGTACACGGGTAACCTGTGGATAACATCAATAAAGATATTCCCACTACTTTCACATATCTTCGAGTCCACTACCATTTCCAAGTATATCAATGGTGGACATTTTTAGTTACAATAATACTACATGAGGTAATCAGCTTCCGTATAATTCAATTGACGAGCTGTTGGCACACCAATGAGATCAAATAAATATTCATATATACAGACTAAACAAGTTATAAACGAAGTGGTGAGCCTGGCGAAGTGTGTCTGGTCTTCGAAAACGATATAATATTGAGGTCAAAAGATCCATATCTCGAAACAAGTGACAACATTACTGAATTCGTTTCTTGGTTCGTTCACACAACGCATTCTAACTAGCGGATGTGACGCTAGTTGTTGCTATTATAGAACTGTATCTGTAATGAGAAACTTGCATACGATTCCCTTCTCAGTCTATTTTCTTGGGCTACCACCCAGCTGTAGCATCAGGGTTACCAACAAACTTCGTAGTGAAATAATTAGACCTCTTGTACTTTCTAAACGCAGAATTGATTTTGATCAATAGAAACGGATTTTAGACAGAATATCGGCCAATCAATGTGAGGTGTCTCCACCGATTACATATGCTGCCTCCACCGGATCATGTGTAAAAGTGCTTGTAATTTTCAGTTGGTCTCCACCGCCTCCACCGGATTGCACCGTAATTCAAAACATCATAAATGTAACCACCATCAATTTTAACTTCCATACTCTACAATATTATCCTCTACTACCTCATCCTTTACAATATCGTTCTCTACAACTTCTTTCTCTACAATCAATATTTTGTTATCACATCACTCACCATATCAATTTCACTATTACTCACTCTACCATGATCTATTTTGCTATCACATATTCAATCATCTACAACTTTAAAACCACATGCATTACCTCTATCAAAGTTACTATTATTTATTCAATAACCACATAATCTACTACCGCATACGCTATCATCACCATATTTATTATCACAAACATCATCGTTATCAATTCTTTTTCTACTTATTGTATCATCACCGTAACGGGGTTATACGTGAGGTTACCCTTTTCGTCTGTACGACGCAGTTGTTACCTCTGTTGAGGGGTTGGCCTCGGGTCCACTCATTGAACTATCTAGCGTTAGATATAGGCTATAGTTGGGTGCAGGTATTCGCACCGTAAGGGGCATAACCGCAAGATTAATACCTTCATTTTGCATTTTATCTAGTCCTACGGACTGTTTTTGATAGAACTCCCCCTTCTGACTCTTTGAGGCCTATACGTCTTCCTTTGATGCGAAGCTACGGCAGCCCCGCTGCAATTATTTCCTCTAACAACATAAATTATATCATTATATAATCTACTCTTTTAATATTTACTCACACTTATTTACCAATGGATATTTAACATTAATTTTAAACATTAACCCGTTCTACAACATCTTACTTTAACACCCACGTTAATACTACCTTTTCTACTATTTCATTTAAATACGAATTTAATATTTAGGGCAACGTTTCCGGTCAGATATCCGATTGCAGGTATTCCACAGGTTTTGTCTCCGGGGATCGCCCAGGTATAGTATAAATCATTTAATACCACTGCGCATAATTTTCATTCAGCTGACAGTCGCTGATTCGGTCGGCGTCTCTTAGAAGAACCACAGTAACGGCTCACGCACGTAAAAATGCACAAATCAATAGACATCTGGCGGGGAAGCCGTGCAGAGAGGAGGAAGCTCGTGTGCAGGAAGCAGCACGCAGGGCAGAAGATGCTCGTGGACAGGGGGCATGTAACGGGGTCACACGAGCACCTTGCTTGAGGAAGCGTGCTATCAAGAGTATACAAACTCTAAGTGAACGGAAGTTCACTAGTCCCTGGTCTTAGGGGACTTAATAGCCAGTTTAGAGTAGATTTTAGACTGATTTATTTATAGTTAATTAGGTTCATTTGGCCTGTAATACAAATTACTAATTAACTATAATTTATCCTATTTATGCATATAAAAGGTAGGTCAAATGTTATTGGTTGGCCCTCAGCCACCAGACCTACGTGGCAGTAGTGTGGTCCACACCATTCACAACAGAGAATCTAAAACGAATACTCATAGAAGTATATCTACTTCTAAAGGCGGTACCCTTTCTTAGGGTACCCCTTCATGTAACCCCGTTACATCCACCCACTTAGGTTGAAAACACCCCCAACTAATGAGGAGCTAGGAAGAGAGCGCCGCTCTCTTTCCTGTCCTTGTCGATACCCATCGACAAGCCACTGTGGTGAAGCAGATAAGTTTTCCGATCTCGATCTCGTCCCGTCAATCGAGATCAAGAGCAATCCCTCTCTATCGTGATCCTCCATATAGTGACACTCACTATAATGACCCAGTGAATGCGTGTTCCATCGTCCCTGTCCAAGACAATTGTACCCACGCGATATCGATCCTGACAGGTAAATATCGATCTTAGCTTTATTATGGGTTTTAAGAAGCCAGTGCGGTACGGATAGCCACAGATGGGAAGCATAGGATATTAACCATTAATTCAGAGTTGTTTTTACCTTCTACTACACAAGTCTTCCTTCTCCTTCGCTATTCCGGGTAGGGATATACAAGATTGGCCCTCCCGACGTCACGCAGGATCAAGATCGACACTAAGTAGAACCCCTACGCCCAGATTGCTTGGCTGGACGATCGTCAACCCACAAATCTCAAGACTCCGCTATAGGAAGCGGCAAGCACGTATTGGACGTATTGGATAAAGGTCACACACCGACCACAAGACCCCCCCGAGCTAAGATCGACACTGGTCAGAGCAAGATCGACCAAGTACAACCAAGATCGAAGCTCGGTAACTACACGGCGCAGCGAGTAGAAGTATCCCCGCTGCTGCCACCTCTCCCGCTGTCCTGTCAGACAGCACGATCGCCAACAAGCACGTCTAGTCGAGATCACCCGAGGAGCGATCTAGTCCCACCGACGGGTACACAAGGTGAGATCAAGTAACTTCACGGAAGATCGGAGTACCCCCTCCGTTAGTCGGTAGTTCGGGCGCAGTGTGCAAGAGGACCCCTGCAATCTTGCGATTTCGTAGAACCACTTCGCCACAATGGTGCGCGTGCCCGGATCTTTGGGTGACTCGGGATTTCACCGTCAGTCCCATGAAGAAGCGCATGCTGATCTTAGATCAGGGAAACCAGCGTCGTTGGAGATCGGATCACCAACGACACCGCTGAATCAAGATCGATCCGCGGATCGGCAGAGCTTTGGGAGGAGCTCTACCGACGGAACAGAGGAAGGTCCGGCTACGGACCTAGAAGAGAAGCCTCTACCTCCTCCCCAGGTCCCTTCGGGGACCCCAGCAGATCACGACTCAAGTCGCGATCTGCAGGACGACAGTCCATCGGCGAAAGCCATCCAAACGCTTGTCTCCAAGTCGAGCACAAAAAAGAAGTCAGCAAGATCGAAGCCCCTACAGAAGAAGTTGAAAGCACCAGGATCGGACGTTGATGACCAAGACGATCTTAAAAAAGCGTGGACTGACGAGTCACTCGCGATCGCATACCACAAGAAGGAGCTCACACCTTCTTGATCAAGAACCCCGTTATGCAGATTATCAAGCCAAAAATCATCAGCGATCTAAAAGGCCCAGTGCAGAAACCAACTGCAAGATCAAGCAAACTTGAAGCTGCAAAGGCGTTATTACATCTGATCAAGGAAAGTGGGATTACCGCAGGATCGTTCAACGCCAACGATCTATTCGATACGAGGCTCAGTACGATCAACACGGCGTTAATGTCGATCTTCGATCTACTGAAGCCCTTGGTAGGTGAGAAGAATGTAACCTCCAAGGTCGCGACTAGATCAACCGACGACACGCTAAGATCGTTGCCAGCACTCACATTGGAAGATCAGACAGGAACATCATCACATTATGAGTCAGCGACTGAAGAAGTAGACACTGATAGTGCAGATGACCCATCCCGAATGACGCTGGGACCGTCAGGAGCTGCCATGCTACGGCAGCACGGAGATCACGAGACCAAGCGAGTGACGGATGGCATCGCGCCAAACATGACACAAGGATCGAATGCGAAGTTGGAATCGTACTTCCAGGCGGCAATGAGCCGATTCTTGAAGGAACAAGAAGGCCCTATCAATCCCGCGATCGTAGCGCCAGCAGAAGACCGAGATGTGGATGTGGAGTCTGTGGGGTCGCCAGATCAACACCCAAACCTTCATGAATACGACCCAGATGATCTCGATCTCGATCCTCCTAGACGTGTGTGGTGAAGTGGATTTGAAAGATTTGGCATTGGAATATCCAGGAAAGATCCGATTCGGACGTGATCGGACCTGACGTGATGTGATTGGAGTAGATGACGAGCTGATGTGGGTGGATCCGGTGGTGGATCCAGTTGATGGATAAGATTGATGGAGATTAGTGACACCTTGAGCGGGATGTGATAGATGGATTGACATACGATCTATACATGTATCCAGATCCGAAGAGCGGGGAAGATCTCGTATGGATATGGATGATGTGGGACCGGCGTGATTGTACTATGGGTGCAACAGTATGTCTATATACACTGTGGAAACTGGTGATCTAAGCCTAGATGTCCAGATCTAGGCTATAATCTATAACCGTAAAGACCAGATCGGTTCACATATGTGGGTCTATTCGGGGAATGTGGATCAAGGCTCATGAACCTAGATCCATAAGCGGATCCGAGTGATCCGGGATCTAGGGATATTATGGCAAAGATGAACGATGATTGGGGAGTTAACGGCATGGAATAAGCTCGGATATGTTATAATTATGATTATCACGAAGTATTGTCACCGGATCATGCATGGAAACCCTAGATCAACAGGATCAAGGAGATCTAGCCGATCTGAGATTGGATCAGCGTGATCTAGCTTTATTAAGGCATGATCTGACTCGGGAGACGTGTGATCTGGACATTACGGTGGATGATTACGATATTGGAGAGAAGAGAAGGCCAGATCACGATATTGCGACTAGTGATCTAATGTTTATGGTTCGGATCCAGGGTGATCTGCAAAGATGTCGACTGCCAGGATGGTGAAGACAAGAAAGGACAAGGATCAGGATAGCGTAATCAGTCGATGTGTCGTTAAGGATAGGATACAGGATGGGATAGGTCTTAACATTAAATCAGAACCGAATTTGCATCGTACGACACAAGTGCTTCGCTACGCGCCTGGAAACGGGAACTACATTGGCCCTACGGTATTAATAGCGATTTAGGTGTATAGATCTAGGGTGGTTGATAATATCTAGATAATATATTGGCTAGATCCAACCTCCTAGTATCTTACCCTAAGTGCAGATCCAAGATCCCGGTATTAATTGCTTAGCCGGTAGATCTTCGGTTTCTCAACGATCAAGATCGCGCTATAGGAAGCGCCAAGCAATCAAAGGACCCCGTATAAAGAGAAATCAACAAGAAAGGAATTACTACAAGGCCGGATCCAGATCTAGGCCGCCGGATCCAAGCTTGATCTAATCGCTTGGACTCCGGATCTACTACTGGCGAGTGGTGTGAAGACTCCCACGCTACTCTACGACCCCAACGTCACGCCAAGACGTTCAACTAACACCGATCGAGCAACTTAGCAGTCACCGAGAGAGGAAGATCCAGCCCAACCGACGGGTACACAAGGTGAGCAAGTTCAGCAGATCACGGATCATCGGAGGAGGACCCCTTCGTTAGTCGGTGTCCGGGCATTGGTGGGAAGTTGGATCTAGCGATCTCGCAGATTTTGCTGATCCCGCTACACCACAATGGTGCGCGTGCCCGGATCTGTTGGTGACTCGGGATTTCACCGTGAGTCTCAAGAAGATGTTCAAGTAAAGGTTGAACAAGGGGAACAAGCGTCATCGGACCTCGGATCGACGATGATGCCGCTGAATGAATCAAGATCCGCGGATCAGCAGAGCGCTAGGAGGAACTCTGCTGACGGAAGAGAGGGTGATCTGGATCCAGATCCAGATCTAGAAGAAAAACCTCTACCTCCACAGGTCCCCACGGGGACCCCGACGGATCTCGACGTAAGTCGAGATCCGTCAACAAAACAAGGGAAGGCGAAAGTGGAGCCGTACAGATTGGTCGGATCTCCAGTCGATCCTTCACCATATCCATCCAGGGATCTTCCAGTCTCTAGATCCGATAAGAAGAAGCCGAAGAAGAAGGTAACGCGGAAGAAGATGAAGGCTCCAGAGATTGACGACGAAGATCCGATCGGATCTAAACCTAGATCCAGATCAGGACAAGGGTGGTCAGATGAAGATCTGGAGAATCTATTCTACCACAAAGAACTTCGCGAGTTCCTGGACCGAGATCCTGTGATGCGGATCCTGAGGCTGAAGCAGGTCGGAGATCCAAGAGAACCCGTATCAGCTCCGATCAAGACTGCCAACAAATTAGAAGCAGTCAAGGATTTATTACGACTGTTGAAGGAAGCAGGAATGACCACGGGAGCTTTCGATGCGGATGATGTCTTTGATCTAGATCTCAAGGTGATCCAGACTGCCACCAAGGATCTATTCTCCAAGCTCAAGATCCTCGTCGGCGAGATCCCCCAGATCACAGATCCAGTGCCATCACCTCCGGCAAGTGTTATGGATCGCCAAACGTCCTCATCGCATTACGCCTCGGCTGCCGAGGACGAATCAGATCTCTCATCGGAACCAAAGCGAATGTCTCTGGGACCCTCCGGTACTTCAATGCTGGAGGCGAGATCCAAGATCCAACGTCGGGATCAGCCGAGATCCGGCCGCTCAAGGACGATCCCGACCTCCGAAGACCAGATCACAGCAGCCACGACGTCCGATGCCTCATCAGGCACCTTACAGAAGTATTTCGAAGCAGCCATGAGTAGATTCCTGGCGGAACAGCGAGGGCCGATCATGGATCAAGGAGCGACGAAGATTCAGGATCCAGGATCACAAGATGTAGATATGGAATCTGTGAGATCTGAACGTAGCACATCTCGATGGGAGTACGATCCAGACGATATCGACTTCTCCACGGCCGCTCGAGCAACGGTCGCGACCGCTACGACCGGATCAGCCGGATCAACCATGATCCAGAGAGTCCGGATCTCTGCGATCTCAGATCTCAAGGAGTTCACGGGGAAGGATCAAGACGAAGATCGAGCCAGAGCGTGGATTGGCAGAGTGAAATCGGCGTTCATGCGAGATCAAGCCTCCGATGAAGAAAAATGTTTGACCTTTGCGGATCTATTGGCTGGATCCGCCAAGAATTGGTATCGGCAACTAAGCAGATCCACCCGTAATAAATGGTCGGATCTGCTTAGAGCTTTCCAAATCCAGTACTGCGGATTGGGGGTATCAGTGGCTAGACAATACTATCACGCTCGACGTCGACCAGAAGAATCTCCCCTCGATTATCTTTACCGTCTGAATGTCGCCGGATTACGCGCAAAGTTGAAGATCAAGGATGGTAATGCGAAAGATCGACGCGAACATGTGGATCACTATATCGAAACTTTGGAGGATCAAGATTTAGCTGACAGGCTGACTCTGCTACGACTATCCGACGCGGATGATCTCGAAGAAGTGCTACGAGCCCGTGAACGTGCAAAGAGCAGACAGAAGAAAGCCGCGTTCGGATCTAGCAAGTACCGGCAGAAGGCAACTAATCCAGCACCTGCAGCTACGACAAAACACGTCCGCGCGGTGCAGATCCGGGCCATGGAATCTGAATCTGAGTCCGGATCCGACGGATCGGATGGATCTGACTCGGATGGAGACAATCATCGGCGGATCTACCTGGCAGCCGAGCAGGATGTCACTCCAAAAGTGGAATCTGGTATGGAGAAGGTCGAGCAAGTACCAATCACCCACAAGTCGACGGATCAGGCCCCACCAGATCACAGATCCCGGATCCAGAGTGGCGGATCCGACCGGAACCGTTGCTCGCATTGTGGATCCAGGAAGCATTCAGATCTAGGATGCTGGAGACGCCTTACTTGTCATAAGTGTGGCAAGCGAGGACATCCGGCGGATCACTGCCTCTTTGTGTGCCGGGGGTGCGGGGAATTACATGATATGGGAAAATGTCCTATGGAAGAGTTCTACAACCAGATCCGCCAATGGTTCAACCCAGCCAAACATGCAGGTATGCTTCCGGAATCTGCAGAGAAGATGTTAAACTAGGACGCTCGCCGGGTTGGAATCCGGTACGAGCCGAGCGCTCTAGATATTGCATCTATGCATTTGTGAACAAGAGATCGGTAGATCAGGGTAATAGGATCCCAGATCTACGCGATAATACATGTGATCTGAATGGAAACCGTGCTGTCGCAATCTCAAGTGTCCGCCAGGCGGACGATTACTCCAGATCCGAAGTGACCATGATGGTGGATCTCCACCCAGGAGAGATAAGGGGTTATTGGAAGCAACAGGATCCAGATCTGTGGTTCCAGCCCACAGATCAGGAGGATATACCAGTGATTCAAAAGCCAAGTCAGATCAAGGAGATCCGAAGATCCGAAGTTATGGATCTCTTGCCAGGAGAATCTCGGGGATATTGGAAACACTATGCCCCGGGAAAATGGTTCCGACAAGCCAAGATCGCTGGTAAGATCAACAATGAGAGAGGGATCTTGCTCTTAGATACAGGCGCCGAAGTATCCATAGTGGATACGGCCTTTGCTCGTAAGGTTGGGTGCTATATCGATACGAGCCAGATCCAAGATTGCGTTGGGATTGGCGAAAGTGTTTACAGGACAGAAGGAAGAACCCGGATCAAGATCACTATGGCTGGATCGCTGGTTTACTTTTTCGATATTTGGGTTGGAGATCTGGCAGGTCAAGATGCCATCCTGGGTATGGATTTCATGGTACCGGCGGGGATCCGATGGATCTGGCCTATGGATCTATAAGTTTACCTGATGAGGTGCGGATCCAGCTTAGTGGGCGTCGGCAGCTTTACAGCGACAAGGCCAGGCTGGTAACTGTAGGAGAACATATCCAGATCGAGATCGGACAATCAGTGGAACTTCGGTTACATCTCCGGATGTCAGATCACGAGAAGTTCTGGGTCACCCGGGGAGATCGTTGGGTACCCACGGTGGTAAAAGGCCTCGGGAAGAGACGGTATCTGCAGATCACCAACGTGAGCGATAAGGCGATCATATTGCAAGAAGATGTGAGAGTTGGGATCTGGCTATCGGGTGATCACATTCCCCGGATGCCAGGATTTGTCTCGGTGGGGTCACGTCGGTATATGGAATGGCAAAATCTTGGCCTGGAAGCCACGGTGGATGGAAGATCCGAGCATGATGAGATCTTGATGGAATCCGCAGAGCCGATGGTGGGTCGACCCTCCTACCCAACACCTCGTGGCATCCTGAAACGACCCGAGATCTCGCAGATACAGGTAAAACCAGTGTTGACGACCGAAGATCAAACATCAGCAGGAATAGATCCGCAGGATCGAACTCCGATCCAACCAGTAGAGACCGAGGTGATAAACCAAAATGTGGATCAGGTAAAGGCGGATGATTTGGATCCAGTGACCGGAGGATCAGCTGAAAGAGATCCACCCGAACAGTTATCTATCCCGATACAGGAGGCGCCCTCAGAGGATCGAAAAAATTCCCCAGATCAGGAGCCGGATCCGGAGGTACATTACCACGAAGGTAATGATCTGTATGCGGAGGACGTGGATCAAGAGATGGCGATCCTCCCGGAAATTAACCCCACCACAGACGAGGTGAAGATTGAGGATATCCAAGTTGGAGATCCAGGGATCCAGACTACGGCGGAGATCGAACGATTACGTCAGAGGATCTGGAAATATCGACATCTTCTCATCGGAAAGGGAAATGCTCTACCACCGGCCGCAAGGGGTGTGGTGTGTGATATCGATGTGGGAGACGCTAAGCCAATCGCCCAACGAGTGAGGAAGATCGCTCCTCGATTCCGCGAGAAGTTATCAGAGCTGATCAAAGGGTTATTATCAGCTAAGATGATCGGCTATTCCAGATCACCCTGGGCCTCACCGATCGTGGTGATCGTGAAGAAGAATGGGGTAGATATCAGGCTGTGTATTGATTACCGTCTGGTCAATAGTCTTACTCAACTGATGGTCTACCCTATGCCCCTGATCAACGATCTTCTAGAAGATCTGGATAAAGTTCTGTGGTATTGCTCCTTGGATATGGCCAGTGGATTCTGGGTGGTGACTATGACAGATCGAGCACGAGCGATCTCGGCTTTCATTACCCCATTTGGGCTATTCGAATGGAATCGTATGCCGTTTGGCTTGAAGAATGCACCGCAGATCTACCAACGTCTGATCGACAACGCCCTATATGGATTCACTCGGATCCCTCCTCCCGGATCGGATCCAAGATCCACAGATGTGTTTGAAGTGGGAGAAGCCGATGATCCGGATAAGCCATCAGTGATCGGACGCAGATCGTATATCGATGATATCCTTATACCAGCGGATAGTTGGGATCAGTTATGTAATCGAGTGGACGCCCTACTGGAGGCGTGCGATAAGTGGAATCTGTCGATCAGTGTGGTGAAGAGTTTCTGGGGTATGAATAACGTGGAATATCTGGGCCATCGCGTTTCGAAAGATGGACTGGAGGCGAATCCCAAGGATCTAGAGGCATTAACGGATCTAGCATTTCCTGGATCGCTGAGATCGATGCAATCTTTTCTGGGCAGCTTGAACTATTACAGTCGATTTATCGAAGACTATGCTATCTACGCGGCCGTGCTGTACGAATTGAGAGAGGTCGATTTCGCTGCGATGTCCAAGGATGAGGTGCGGATCCAGATCAAGCGAAGTATGGAATATAAGGAGTTGGATCAACTGGATCTGAAGGAAGATCTAGGATCAGATCTGGCATTAAAGCCTGCGGAACCGTCGGATCCAGGAAGTCTAGATGGAGACCAGGCTGATCCACGATGGATTCGTGCTCATCGGGCCTTCGAGACACTCAAATCGAAGATCGCGTCTACTCCGATCCTACGTCATTTGATCCGGGTCGAGAGGCGGTGGTGATCGTATATGCAAGTGATTGGGCGATCTCGGCAGCCCCGTGCAAGAGTATGACCAGATCTACTATCCGGTCACCTTCGTAAGCCGAACGTTGAAGTCGAACGAGTTGAATTATAGCCCAGTGGAGAAGGAGGTGTTGGCGCTGCTACGGATCCTGGATCTCGGATATAACATGCTGGTGGGACGCCGGATCCGGGTGCTGACTAGATACTCCACGTTGGCCTGGTTATTTAGATCGACCGGATTACAAGGGCGATTAGGCCAATGGGCGTCACTGCTATCACCGTGGACATTAGAGATTGTGAAGTGTCGTAAAGGAGAAGAAGAGATCCTAGGGTGATTGCGGCTAGTATCACGCCCAGATCCATGGTGGATGAAGCGTTGATCCAGATCTCGCCAAGAGAAAGAGCCACGACGGAAGATCCAAGCTCCGATCCCTGTGATCCAAGCGGATGAGGAGCTGTATGTTGTCAGTTTCGATGGATCAGCCCGCGTGAAGCGTGGAGGTGGCGCATACAGTGCGATCTTGTGGAAGTTGCCTGAATGGACGGTGATCCAGGCCAGATCGGCCTATGCGGAAGATCTTACCGTCAATGAAGCTGAATATCATGGGTTGTTACTATGTCTGGATCTGTTGAGTACAGTGGATCACAAACGAGTGGTGTTCTGCGGCGACTCTAATCTGGTGATCCGACAAGTCAGGGGTGAGATCGAGTGTAAGGCACCCGGTCTGACCTTACTCAAGCAAAGGGCTTTAGATCGTCTGAGGGACTGGCCAGATCACGAACTTGTGCATGTGAAACGAGATTGGAACGGCAGTGCGGACAGTTGGCTAGTGCAGCGCTACAGCGACAAGGTGGAGTGAGATCGAGTCGGATGAGGATAAGCAGGATCTGATCACGTTGAACCGATTGGATGAGGTATTGGTAGTCAAGAGGACGGATCAAGCAGCCCAGATCACGGCGGTAGTGACTCGATCAGGCTTGCGATCTACGACGCGGACGATTTCGGATCCGCGATCATTACGGGAGGAAATAGTTCGAGATCTCAGGATCGATCGGATCCGACAAGCCCAAGACGAGGAGGCGTGGATCTCGGGATTGAAGAAGTATCTGAATGGAGATCTGCAAGACTGACCCAGCAAGAGAGCCAAATCATATGCTAATCTAGCAGCCGATTATGATTTGGATCACCATGATCTACTGTTCTTACTGTCCCTCCACGAGACCGATGGATGCAGATCGAGATAAGCTGATGCGACTAGTGATCCCGGAAACTCTATATCAGGACCATACTACATCACTACCATGTGAGCCTAGAAGGTGGACGGACATCAGGGATCGGCCGCCGAACTTATCAGCGGATCCGGGATCACTTCCATTGGAGAGGTCTGTATAAGAGTGTCCAAAGATACGTGGGTGAGGTGTGGATTGTGAGACCGGCAAAAGTAAACCTCGGATCCAAGGAGAGTCGCCAGGTAACCTTCAGGCAACGTATCCTTTCCAGATCATAGCCATGGATCACATCCCGTCGCTACCCAGATCGCACAAAGGGAATACAGAATTATTGATCTTTGAAGATCTATTACTGGATATGTGATCGCGAAAGCCAGCTCATCAAGGACTGCTCAGACTGTCGCCGAATCATACGAAGAATGTGTCTTCCGACGATTTGGGGCCAGCGAAGCGATTAGGCATGATCGTGAACCAGGATTTTATGTCCGATTTTTTCCGAGCGTTTTAAAAGATCTTGGGTCAGCGTCAACGGGCCACGATGGCATATCGGCCCCAAGCTAACGGATCTGCAGAGCGCATGGTCCAAACTACAACTCGGGCGATTAAGATGTATGTGCAGGATCTGGATCAACGAGATTGGGGACGAGTATGCCGAGAGGATTACCTTCGCGATCAACACCGCGCATGATCGGATCCGAGGAGAAACACCTTTCTATATGGTACATGGGTGGGATCCTAGATCCACCTTGGAAGCGGTGATCCCGGTGGGAGTACGCGAAGACATGATCGGGATCCACGACGGTGGAGATATCAGATCCAGCGGTATTATCAACAGGTTCGAGAACAGGTTAATCAAACGACTGCGAGAGGCGATCTCAGATCGAGCGGATTCTACACAACCAGGAGATCCGCCCGCATCAGATCGAGGTCGGATCTCGAGTGTGGTTATATCTCGATCGCGTGAAAGAGGGATATGCTAAGAAAGTTGGCACACTTGTGGCATGGACCATTCCGGATTATAGAGAAAGTTGGAGAACATGCGGTGAAATTGGGAGATTGCCGGGATCCGGATATCATATTTTCCCTATGTACACGTGAACAAGTTGAAGCTCGTGAAAGAATATCCAGATCGACCACTAATGCGACTCAATG